>OZ026810.1:632342-834018 GCA_964023185.1 Macaria liturata
CATGGCGCTGCAGCACCAACGCGCGCGCGAGATCATGCTGGGCGGCGGCGGTGCCTCCCGCCCGCGCGGCCGCCCGCCCATGGCGCCGCGCGCGCCGCCCCCGGGGGACGTCGTCAACCTCGACTCCGACTAGGCACATATACACTGAGTGAGTGATGGTTTTGTATACTGATTTTAATATCTTTAGGATTTTAATATTTTTAGGGTTTTTAGGATCTTTAGGATTTTAATATCTTAGATTAGAAACACGCACACTTACCAATAATCTCCAAACAAACAAAAAAAAATACATTTATACAAACCCACACATGCATAAATACTCCACTCTAGCTTAAATCGTTATTGTAAATTCCACATTTCGTATAAAACTAGCCTATAGATCTGGGTTATAACTTTTCTTTATATAGAATTTCCAATAGTTTTGTCCAGTAGTTCCGGAGCTTATTCAATTCAAACAAACAACAAAAAATCAAATCTTTCCTCTATAGTCTATAATATAATATTGTATAGTAAAGTAATATACCATAGATAGCATACTCCCACAGTATCGACATTAACTAACATTTTATCTATATAGATAAGTAGAGTAATGCAAAACATCTCTTTATACCGGTACACACACTATCTCGGGTCGCCAAAACCCATTTTATTTTAGTACGAATTTGAACCTTAACACTACAGCAATATGGTTAAAATTTAAACGGGGTTGGGACCTTTCACAAGACGTTCTATTATTTGGTTGTAGTGATACCTAATAAACTAACTACGAATATGTTCCGATTTTCCTACTGGCATACAATTTATACCGTATTTGCTTTACCATAAGGTTGAAATTAAGAAAACAAGTGATACGATTATGTTTATAAAATCGATTCGACCATAAATTCTGATTATCATTATCATCAGCCACATGGTGTATTAATAGAAATCGGAGATTTATTAACACCAAAATACTTACATATGAAAAGTCTCTCCATGTTTTTGTAAATTTGATGTAGTAGACCTTTTCTTACAGCTTGGACAGCACAAGTCAAGGTCGATTCTTCGTCTGTTAATAATCGAATAAGCAAGTAGTTTTTATAAAGGTGTTAGATCGTTGATCTTGTACCTTTGGCAGAGGGGAATGTTCGCTGGTCACTAGTCCCCTGGGTATATAGTCAAAGACTATTACAGATTTCAAAAGATAAATAAAATGTAGATACCATTCAATAAAAGCTCAGATCTAGCCATAAAAACTTAGGTACAGAGATTCACAAAACATACATGAAATGGAAACATACTTGATAAGGATTTTCTTGCAATCATGTGTTAGAAACTTGTAAATAGGCATACTTCTGTTATGTTCCATTCCGATAACTATTTTACAAGCAATCTGTAGTATAGTACTACACATTAAATATTGAAGAGATATTTTCTTCCATCCATATAAATAAATAAAACTAATATTTTTACATTGGCGCCGTCTCATCTGTCTTTGACACGGTGTCGGGCTGGAGCGGCGGCTATTATTGCCGAGCATCACAAGAGACGCAAATATGCTAACCTCGGCCGAGGTTACATATTTGAGCCTTTTGGAGTCGAGACTTTGGGGCCGTGGGGTCCGGGAGCCCATACTATTTTCCAAAACCTCTCGGAGCGCTTGGTTGACGCGACGCATGACCAAAATGCTGGCCTTTTTCTGGCTCAACGTATCAGCATTGCCATCCAGCGTGGTAATGCGGCCAGTATGCTGGGCATGCTGCCCTCTGGTAGTGGGCTGGAGCACTTAGATTATCTTTAGGCTTTTCTAAAGATTTTCTAAGTGCCCCTATTTGTAGTAGTTAGAAGTAGTATGTTTAGTTTTTCTTCCCTTGTTTTTATATTTTATTATTGTAAATAAAGTCCTATATTTTTCTTCTGTTTGTGTCCACAGATTGGATGAAATCCCTCGTGTGAAGTGAACAGACGTGTACAGTGAACTATATACAGGTGCTACAGTGCGCAGGCGCCCCGGGACACCACGCACTACTTTTGTACTCCTTTCTTACACACACTGCAGTGACGGCCGAGCACTCATGCACTTATATATTATTTATATAGAAAAAGAATATAGTTCCAATTTTTTTTTTTTATTTTTAGCTATTCATGAAAGATATAATCAAAATCAAAAATATCTAAATTTTTTTGAGACAAAAGATGGTGCGTTTTAAATGTTTCTTATAATTTAAGTGTACTTACTATTCAAGTATTGTACATGAGTTTGTGAGTATGGCTACTACAATCACAAACGAAATATAAAACAAGTTTCTAAATTAGTTTAAATTTACAAAGTAATATACTGAAAAACAAAATATTCAATAATAAACAATAATAATTAGTTGAAATGTGTTGCAAATAATAAATAAATAAATTCATGAAGATAAGCTTCATTAAAAAAGAAATGGACGTATCTCAACTCAAGATATTTATGATTTTTATAGTTGTTGCATTTTACGACCGCGCCAGACTGTTGACTTTTTTAGCTACCTATAAACGATACCGTTATCGTTTATTCATAGCTATAATGAAATAAGAAGGTAAAACTAAAAATATTACATATTGTTACTTGTAACTGTCTACAGAAAAAAAACAATTGTAGTGTTCATAAATGTTATGAAAGATCGAGTGGTCATATCGTGCAATAACTATACTATGATCTTTATATGATGTTTAAGCTCTAAAACAGAATCTAAGTGTTTGTATGTAAAAGTCATATTAGGATCTGTTTTACAGCTTATTTCAAATCACCATCATAAATATGTAATTACATAGAAAATCTTTTTCTAAAAGACAACAACTGTACATATGTCTGCGAGAGTGCTAAGCCGATACAAATCGAAATAGTGTTTTAAGTGAAGCTCTCTAGTTTTTTACAAAGCCAGCGTGTCCCGGGTGAAGCGAGCCCCATTGCATGTAGCTTCCGTCTTGAGGCTTACGCTCTGATGCTACATATCAAGAATCTCTGTGTTTTACTAATAGTTTCACTACAATTTTTAGAGTGAAAATTGCAATTTTCCGACAGTTAAATACACTTAGCAGTGGATCTTTGTACTGTATTGATTATAACCTTTTGAACGCCATTTTGACTTGGGCGTTTGAGAGGAAAGAATCTATATTCTAGTGAGAAGAAAACTGGTTATGGTGTGCATATTTAATACCAGTTGGAGTGGATATCCAGTGAATATTCCTGATTAGTGTCCACATATCGAGAAGGCCCAGTAATTAAAGACAGACGCAAGCCCAAGGCGTAGTGTATGTGAGATCGCACAAGTACTGTCATATTTTAATGTTTAATGTTTAGGAAATATTGTGCTCAAACTTGAAATGTGACACTTGTGCTTCTGATGGAAGTGGATCGACATTCTACCTTCGATAGGAAAATCTGTGGCTATAAAAGCATCTCAATCAATACATTTAGCGCAAGTCACACAGATATCAAACTAAGTTATTCTGATGTAATTACTAAATACTGCATGTTCTTGCATCTAAATCAGCACATTTTTCGGTTTCCATTATTGATGATTTCTGTGTGATTAGCGACTAACTTTATGTCGGAATATGTCGCTTTTATACCTCGTGTCGTGCAAACTAAAAGTGAGTTGTATTCCGAGAGATAATTGTAGTTTCTGAGATACTTTTAATTTTAAATCTTAACTAATATCTCTCAGTACAGGAAATTAGCGAATAAGTAACATTATATGTCTGTAGCTAGATAACTTGTGTGTTGTAAATCCGCGAGAGAGCATCATCGGTCGGCGCGGCTCATATGATTACAGTAATAGAGATATAATTAATGCTATATTTATCTACTTAGAGTGAATGGAACACCAATACTATGATTATGATAATCTTGTGTTATAACATTCATTATGTGAATGTGGTTTATTTTGAGAAACGGAATAAAAAATGTGTGAATTACTTTATAATGAAATCTTAGTACTGTTTATAATAGAGGTTTCGAAATCAATTGCCTTTTATAATAATATCTTTATTTCATGCACAGCTTGCTTATCTCCAACATGAATAATTTGATAAAATATATTGCGTTAAATAGGTAGTGAGCATCCGGTGATTGTTGTGAGTTTATAATTTGCCCGAGGTGTCGGGCAGTTTAGTTGTGATATGGCTTATTCTTAAATTTTGTATACGTTTATTTTTACACGTCACTGGTGACGTTAATGTTAGATTCAACTTGTAGTTGTTTAGTTGTAGTAAGACTATCAATATTTGCAACGTGGGACAAACAGTGCATTTCCGAGATAACAATCTCTGATTTTATATCAAAGTAGGATATATTTACTAATTATTTAGATATTATTTATGTTTATGATTCAATATAAAATATGTTTAACAAATGAGCAGTATTTCAGGTAGTTATTAAGGTTGTGTTATTCAGTTATGCATAATTCTTATTTTGCAATGATTAAATTGTATACAACAGTAGCATTGGTACATGGGTTAAATTCAAGTGAGAAGTGCTATTGTTTCATTATTTATGTATGTACTATATAATTGTAACTGTAGAAAACTTCCTATTATTTTGTAGTACAATCAAAGTAAAATAAATTCTAAAATGTGTAAAACTCATGTTTTATTTCTTTACCCTATACATTTGTAGGTGTTCAACATTAGGTCCAACTAGACAAACAAATAAATTCAGATGGTCTTTGACATAAGTACATAATGTTACATAAAGTATTATTATGATACACATACATAAGCAAACAACTGGTGAACTTTAGTTATCAGATAACTAACCACTGAATTTATTTTGTCAATAGGACCCATTGAGTACGAACAATTTTTTATAAATTTAGCAACTAAACAGCTAGCAGAGATTTACTAATTTATACATTAATTAAATTCTATCTAAAATAGGTTGGTCATGTGACTCGGTGGCCAAATGGCAACTGACTATACATTATTAAAAGTAATTAGTAAACAGTGAAACATTGACGTTAGTATTATTTTATGGAATATATACAAAATTTACTACAAAAATCACTAAAATTTTACTAAAAAAATACAGCTGAGGGCATAGCGGTAGATATTATGTGACAAGAGTAGCTTAGAAGAGAGGTTGTTGCTTCAGACCTACAGAAGCCACCCTTAAAAGAGTATGTGTTAGTTTCCAGTCCCTGTATATGTATGTAGAATGCATATGTATAGTTTTTCTTCCCGTGTTTTTATATTTTATTATGCCTGTTACAATTAGTTATAATAAAGTAAGTATCTTTCACAATTCATGATTCTAATTGACTTTATAGGTAAGTTTGTTATAATACACATACAAAATTAAACTGTGTTTATCACACATTTATATTAGGATAACCAGTCTTTAGCCCAATTGACACTTCCATGTATTTAATCAGCCTTCGCGCCAAATACATAGCTTCATCTGTCTTCATTACATCTGCTGTAAGCATCTCCAAATTGTTTTCATTTTTGAAAGTTAGCAATTCTCTTGCGTCTACAGCCATAGAAGCCACCGGTACACCTCCAACGTTTACCATTATTACACGACGGCTTCTGAGGTCCGGGTGAACTTGTGAGATCTGTTTCTTGGCCCACTTTAGACACAACATTCTTCTAGTATCTACAGCTACTACCACAAAGTCTATCGCAATCCTGCCAGTTATACCTGATTGTATCACTACTTCTTCTAAATGTATTGACTGCAACACTACCAGCTTCCATCTGAATCTACCTCTACTGTGTTCTTCTGTGAGAGCTTTTGCGATTCTTTCAATAACTTCAACGTTGTACGAGAGGACGACTACGGTCAGCGTGGTCTTGCAGCTCAACGGGCCCACCCAGGGTACAATTAACGTATCTTCATCTACAAAAGACATTTCGTATAATGTATGAGACTCAATAATCCAATTTGTAATTTGACAAACTTCTTTACAATCAGCAGCGGTTGTTTATTTTGAATTTTTTTGAAATGACATACTGGCAGAGCTGCCAACCTTCCAAAATTAAACCATAGACAAAAAAATGAAAATCTTTTTTTTCTTCTTTGGCCATAACTTTGTATTGTGCCAGTTCTCAAGTAAAAAAATGAAAAATCACAAACATGATCACAAAACACACTCAAATATCCGGAAATAGAGTAACAAGCAAAGCAAGCGGTAATTGTACCGGAAGTATTCATCACTATTATAAACATCTCAATAAATAAACTGTGATCGCAAAATTGTTCTAAAAAAGGTTTAAAAATCTTCGAGCATCATATTTGTCATCTTGCGTTGCTGTCACTGTCGAAATCTTTGTTTTTGTTTTTGAGAATCAAGCAAGGCGCGAAGCCGAAAAGTTATTTTATTTCAGAAGAGGCATTTCTTTTTTCCTACTTAGTTATTTTCACAGAACAATATATACTTTTTTTAGATTTCTGGTTGACGATACATTATGTTCAATGAACCACTAATTACCAGTAAACACAGTAAGTAATTTATCTAGTGCGATACGAGGAAAAGAAGTACTTACCTAACAAAAGTTGATAAAAATGAGGCGAAGGGATGAAAAGTTTCCGGACAATGGATTCGAAGCCTGGGGTGGTTATATGCAAGCAAAAATCGCAAAGCTTGAGGAGCAATTCGACAGCAGAGCTGGAAAAGAAGAGCTCCTGACTAATATCTTTACTGGGATTAGTATTTATGTGAATGGATTCACAGACCCCTCCGCCGATGAATTAAAAATTCTTATGGCGAAGCACGGAGGTATATATCATACTTATCAAAGAAGCGAAGACTTTATAATCGCTTCGAACTTACCTGACACAAAAGTGAAGAATATGTCACTTGCAAGAGTGGTTCGACCTGAATGGATAACAGCCAGCATTGCTGCTAATAGACTACTGGACTACAGGGAATATTTACTGTACAAAAATTCTAGAACACAGAGGCAGTTAAACTTCAGCAAAGTTTTAAAAAAGGATAACTCAGATATATTACAAGATGACACAATGCCTGTTCCAAATAACACTGACCTTGTAATCAAACATTCAGAATGTATGTACAAACAAAGTGATGAAATTTTAGACTCAGTTACAATAAATGTGTGTGATCATTCCAAAAACCCAGCTACAGACACAACTCATAAACCAGATATACCTACACACTCTACTAAAACTGCAGCTGATCCCAATTTCATTTCGGAATTTTACAACAATTCCCGATTACATCACATATCACAACTTGGTGCATGTTTTAAGCAGCATGTAAATGATTTGAGAGAAAATAGCAATTTTGTTTTCCCAGCTCGACAACAACTGAAGGAAGTAATTAATACCTCATCCAGCGTGAGCAATGGTGCTTTATCACAAATAAGATTTGAAAAAGGTAAAACTATCATGCATATTGATATGGACTGTTTCTTTGTGTCTGTTGGTCTGAGAAACAGACCTGAGCTCCGTGGCAAGCCGGTGGCAGTGACTCATTCTAAAGGTGGACAGCCCAGGCCTAAAAGAGCAGGAGTTGACAGAAATACTGAATTCAACTTGTACAGACAAAAACAGGCACAGAAATTGGGAAAGGCAACAGGAAAACCTGAAGAAGAAATAGAATTTGAAAGTAGAGTTGATCACATTACAGATGAGGATGATAAATATGGATCTATGAGTGAAATAGCATCTTGTTCATATGAAGCACGAGCAAAAGGAGTTGGAAATGGAATGTTCATGGGAGCAGCCCTGAGACTGTGCCCTGATTTACAAACTATCCCCTATGACTTTGAAGGATATAAAGAAGTTGCTTATACTTTATATAACACTATAGCTCAATATACACTAGATATTGAAGCAGTATCTTGTGATGAGATGTATGTACATTGCACAGAGCTATTGAAAGACTTGGATGTGAGTGTACAAGACTTTGCACAAGCTTTAAGGAATGAAATTAAAATTAAAACTGGTTGTCCATGCTCTACAGGATTTGGTGGCAATCGATTGCAAGCTAGATTAGCAACAAAGAGAGCCAAACCAGATGGACAGTTTTTCCTATCTGAAGATTTGATTGCTGATTTCATGTATGACATAAATCTCAGGGATTTGCCTGGAGTAGGAAGGCAGACATCTCAAAAGCTGGAATCTTTAGGGCATACCACTTGTGGCTCTTTGCAACAAATGTCTCTAGCATCTCTTAAATGCCATTTAGGGGTTAAAACTGGAATCCAACTTTTTGACCAATGTAGAGGAAGAGATCCTAATCCTTTGTCATTTCAAACTATAAGAAAATCAGTTTCAGCAGAAGTAAATTATGGCATAAGATTTGAGAATATTGAACAATGTTATGAGTTTCTAAAGCAACTTTCTGCTGAAGTCCATTCAAGAATGGTCCAATTTAAAGTGATTGGGAAATGCATCACTCTGAAACTGATGGTTAGAGCAGAAGAAGCTCCAGTAGAAACAGCTAAATTTATGGGACATGGATTTTGTAATGTCATCAACAAATCAAACACTGTAGCTATTGCAACAAGTGATGTAGAGATCATTACAAAAGAAGCTATTACCATTTGCAAGAAACTGAACATTGATCCTAAAGAAATGAGAGGGGTTGGCATCCAGATGACTAAATTGGAATCAATAGTCAATAAACCTGTAACAGGTGCTATAAGTAAATTTTTATGTAGTAAATCAGAAACAGTAAAAAACAAAGTAGATAATTCAGCAATCTTGAACAAGGCTGAACAACCTTCAGCTTCCACAGAAAATGAAAAGCAGTATCAGTCTCCAAAGAAAAAAGTGAAGCCGTTATCTCCTAAAAAATCTCCAACTCTACAACTTAGATCTCCAATAAAGAGGCGAGGCAGACCTCCTAAGAATGCCAAACTTTTGCAGTCTAATTCCAAAAACTTACTCACCAAATTTCTTCATGGCCATTCAACACATACACCTTTCAGGAATCCAATGGTCAAAGCAGAAGTTAATAAAAGTATACCAGATCCAGTGGTCAAACCAGTAAAAAGTATTGCTGTACAAGAAAAGAAGGCTGACAAAAAGAAAGTACCTGTTGTGAGCGTGCCTGCAGTCAGAGAGGGGCTGATTGGACTTCCTTGGAGAGAAGTAAGAGAACTGTTGAGAGCTTGGCTGGACAGTGGGCAGCCTCCTCTACCTTACGACATCAACCTTATTTGTGCATACATGAGGGAAATGGTCATTGATAAAAATTTGGAGAACCTAAACATCCTGATGAACTTCCTCAAAAGACGGACTCAAGAAATTGATAGCAATGAATGGAATAATGTATTCATGGAAGTATTGGACCAAGTTCAGAATGCTATGATAGCTGTTTACGGAAAAAGACTGTATATGTGATAACCACTTAGGTACCTATCATAAAGTTGTAAAGATTAAATTAATTTTATAAAATAAAACCAAATATTCTTTCAGTTACTAGCTGTTTTATTCAAATAATTAAGGGATATTTTCGTGTTAATTAATCACTATAGTTAATTCTCTAAACCTAAATTGAACCACTGCATATAAAAACTGATAAGTAGATGTTATTTCTAAGCATATTTCTAAGCATATAAAATCATACAGAAAGAAAACTGTTTTGGCAACATTAAAAATAGGCATACAATTGGTACACATTTAGAATTTTTGGCACTAGCTATGCCTAGAAAATGATTTCGTACACAAAATAATGGGCAACAAAAAGCTTCCTATCTTAGATAAAGATAAATAAATAGTCAGGTTGAAATGCTGCATTACCAAAAACAAATAAAAGAAAATTGAACATACTCATTTAGTACATGTATACAGGTATTAAACTTGATTTTAATAGACTTTCGTTTGATACTTACAAATTTAATCATGATGTTACTGGAGTAAAGTGTAATAATCACATACTATTTTGTATAAGTATTTAAAATGGCAGTTAGTATTATTACTACCTAAAACTAGTATTTTTTAGAAACTGATTTTACACCAAAGGCGGTCTTTAATGTTATATTGGTATAGAAGAATAATTTACAAGACAATGTTAATAGCACTTCTCTTTGTTATCTCATACCATTTGATCACTTTAATAATTTATTATCACAGGTGATTATTGCAAATAAATCAGGTAGATAAAATATGGCCCTTATTCACAGAGTCAAACTCGAAAGCAAAAATACAGAAAATTACATGGATAAATATTTTGAAAGATTTTCATTGCATAATAGTATGTCCCTACTTAAAAATCTAACTAAATTTGGGTCAAAGCTTAAACTAAATGCTTCGTGACAACCATTTTCCCGTTTTGTTATTTGTGATGGCAAAGCTCCATGCTATCTATTAAAACAATTATGTCTTAATGATATATTCCATTTGGTCACATGTTAGCATAAAATAATAGTAAGAAAAGCTTTTATACATCCATTTTATCACATAACTCATAAGAAAATTAGTTGCATTGTTGCAAAACTGAGGCTAGTTTCTGATAAATCATCTTTGAAGGCAAAGCACTTAACCACATCCCTGACTCAAACAATAAAACATAAAACTAACTGATTAATGCAATTCACTCCATTTCAATTACATGTAACTTCACTTTACAAGCCATCACCTTACAATTCGTTTATCCGATTACAATACAATACCGTTTAACCTCACTTTTCATCAAATTTTAAAGTACCCTCATTTTCATGCGGTAGCGGTGACTGATCCGTTAGAGTTGGCAGATATTGAATGTTTCATCTTGGAGTCTATGATGATCTCATCACCAGACCGGATGTTGTATGAATAGAGCTGCTTCGTTGGATACTTCATCTCCTCCGGTCCCTGGAAAGGCTCCAAATTGAACATCACGTTAATTTGTGGGTCAGATTAGTTATGGAAGTGAGGTGTGGAGTTAGTGACAGCATGCAATTTGTTGTGAAAATATGTAGGCAAGTATTCAGAGTTTCTGGATTATATGTACATATGTAAAGACTAAAGAGTAACTTATTGGGAGCAGCTTTAGTGAATTAATAATACCCAAAGCTGTTCTGTACCTACCTATTGCAGTTGGTTCAATGGGTGTCAATAACTCTATAGAGCTCAATAGAGCATAGGAGCACTAGACAAATTTCTTACTCTAAGTATATGTATTTATGTCTATTTGCAACAATTTATGTATAGGATAGAAGTGAGTGTGGCTTGGCAGTTTCAGCGTCTGCGTTTTATCCCGACGCACCCTTTTTCAATTCCGGCCCTACACCAATGACATGTATTTTCAAGTTATGTGTATATTTGCACTCGCTTAGCGATGAAGGAAAACATCGTGAGGAAACCGACATGTTTGAGGACCAAAATATCTGAAGACATGTCAAGTCTTTTGTAGACAGATGTATCTGCCCAAGAGAACTCCCCCAGTGAATTAATTCTGCGAGGGAGTCACGACCCTCAGTCACGAGGAAATACGACTCTAAGAGAGAGATGTATAGGATGGCAAACGAATATGCTATGGGTATGATAACATGGTAAGTATGTATGTAGTAGGTATTATAATGTATGAATGACATTTATAATAAAATATATATAAAAATAGGTAGATTATTAATTATTAGTTTTAAGGTTTTGTTTATACGCCTACATTTAAGTCTGTAATTCTATAAATAAATAATTTTCTTTTTTTCCATTCACCTGCGAGTCCCGGAGCTCCTGGTCCACGTAGAAGAGCCTCATCTTGACAGCTGGGAAGCCAGCCAGCCGCTCCAACCTCGTCTTCAGGTCTGACACGGTTCTGGAGAACATATTAAGTATGGACGTTTAAATAAAGGGAGTAACTTCATATGGAAGTTGGCAACTTGAAGTGTAGTGGTAGTGTTATATAGGTTTCCTTCGGGACGTGTATGTGTGAGTGACTAGGCTTCTTTTTACTTCTTTCTATGTAAAATGTGACTTTAGTACGCCAAAGTAGTTTTGTTCTATAACTGGACTGGATTAGGTACTACTAAAAGCTTTTCCGTAGAAAAAGTTCATCCATGCGCTACAAAACGTAGGGGATATGAAGATGTGATTTTTTTTCTTACTAATTTGTACTTACAAGTTTTCGAGCAATGTTGACGTAGGTATGTTTTAAAGTCGCAATGTTAAAGTTAACGCAAAATTTTAATATTTTATTGAACTCTTGCATTATGTGAGAGTAATAAACAATTACCTATAAACGTCTACGGTCCTCACTTCGCTAGTGTCTCCGCAAGTGAATGTGATCTGCACTCGCTTCTCGGGCCGCAGGTTCACGGACACCAGAGGGTCGAGTTTCCCGTGCACGGTCACCAGCTCCGCATATCTGAAACGGTACAAATATACTAGTTAACACCACACGAAAGTAAACTTTTTAATCGCATACCAATACCTACTAATACTTATTAGCTGCTTAAGAGGAAAATGAGCCCTTATTTGTAGGACAGTTTTCAAACCGGCTGGTTTACCACCCAATGTAATGTATGTGTTTACAATAGCAATAATAGCCTTAAGGCTATTATAAAAGTAAAGCTTGACAACTGCTGATATTCATAAATAATAGATGGGACTTTCTACGAACACATGGGTTATTTATTAAAATACCGAATCACCAGGACCCAGTAAGTAGTGATCACGTAATTTTTTTCTATCTAAGCACTGACTTTATGGACTGTGACTGAATTTCAACAAATTTAATACACTTAATAAATATGAAGCAATAATATTGGTATTGGCACTGGATTTCTCCGGCCTTCTACTTGACTGCAATTGAGCTAGAAATGGCGAGCATTATCATATTTATTTAGGCATTCAGGTCAGACCGATGTTAGCAGATTCCACTCCTACGCAGCGCCTTATACAAGGGACATTCGATCAATATTGAAGGATGTGAAAATATTTCTGTGAGAATTACCTACGAGCATTGAACATCAAGATAGGTGGAAAATCTACAACTCATGGGTTATTGGAAACATTATAATAAGTTCTAAAGCGAAGTACGCACATTGGAATGAAAACGCCTCGTGAGAACTGATATTATAGTAAAATATTAGGTATGAATTATGCAATAATTCGAGACAGTAAAATTTATGTACCTAAGTAGATACCTTTTTTTAGGCCGATTTTAGACAAGTTTGCAGCGATGGCGTCAGGATATCAATAAACTGTATATTTACGCAGAGTTCCGCTCCGGCTATTAAATGAATAATGGGTAAACGCACATCTAATGTAGTATACTATTACACAACACATTATGGATCTGCCGTTTTACAGAGTAGTTATAAGATAGGTATACAACTGAGTGAATGTTATTTCTATGTGTATATATGTGATATACCTATTATGCACGTGTAAGACCGTGCTAAGTTCAGCCACGTTCAAATCCTCCATTGCGTATATCCTCAAATGTTAAATTTATCGCCAAACGCAAAACGTGTGTTCAGGCAGCCTCGCTTAAGAGCCTATTCTAGTAGAAACCACCTCCACTTTGTACTTTAGGGTTCACTTGTACGGGTTGTGCATTAGGTGATTTAGTGGTATACCAGACTAGTATAAATCGAAGTACCAACTGTATTTATTCTGGCATAATAAAATAAATGTATTTGTAGAGTTAAGAAACTTTTAAAGTTTCTCACCTATCTGGGCGGTCGGACTCCGGTTTCTCCATGTAGTATCTGATGAAGGCCCTCTCGGCCGCGTCCCGCTCCTCCGCGGGCACGGCGCCGCCGCCGTTCAGGGTCCGGATGTGAGGCAGCCGCGCCACCAGCAGCAGGCGCCGCTCGTGCTCCGTTGACTCGAACCTCTCCCATAGCGGCCAGCCCTGGAACACGCAAGTAATTGATGTTTTGATATTAAAACTTTCGTGAGACGGTTTTCACTGTGCCGCGGCAGTCAGCGTGCTGCCGCGGTCCCAGAACATACGTTCTGAAGTTGGATGTCATAACATCCGAAATGCGTAAACAACATACGCGAATTACACGTGAGTGAAAACCATTTAGGTAGCATATTGAATATTTTACCCTTGATTACAGATTACAATAAGCACTTATGTGAAAGATATTGAATCAGGCGTTACTTTGCGGAAATCCATTGTAAATGAAACTCTGGAGAAATATGTAGTGTTTTTCGCAGCGGAAAAATACTACATTTTTCTCCAGAGTTTCATTTACTTATGTGAAACTGAAGTCTACATTTCAAAAAAATATAACGATTATTTGAAAATTTTAGAAAGCTTTTTCATAATGCCTAATGTCAAGTTGACCTGGGAGAAGCCATCGGCATCCGAAACACAGTTATTAATTAGTTTAGATACATTTGAATTTCCATTCAATGTTATTAAGTTAATAAGTACTTATAATTGTTTGTCTGCTACAGACTGTCGCCTGATGATTTTTTACCTTCATTTCTAAAGCATGCGTTTATAAGGATTGCCCATCTAATAGATGTCTAATAAAACCTACATGTGTCTGGCAGTCTAACCGTTATCCGTACCAGCGATAGCAAAGATGCAAACATTTCCATAAAGTAACAAAAAAACACCTTTCCAAGACGTTACCTACTCGAATATTTATGAAACCCTAGACAGTAGAGTTGTTCCTCCTTTTTGTGTCTGCCACATAAGGAAGCGAGGATTAAAGTTCAGTCACGAAGTCTGTAGCCGTTGCCATACAATAAAGGATCATCGAAGGAAAACAAAACAAAAACTAGACATAAAATTTAATCGGTTTTTGCTGAGCCCAAGGTCCCGACTGATCAGGTTTCCTTCTAGGGCGCACGAGCTATAAAAGAGAATTGTAATCATGATTTTATAAGAGTTTTAATTTATTTCATTATGTATAGCAAAATATTAAATTATTTGTTGTATTACTCATCGACAATAGGAGACAAATACATTGGGCACATAATGTATGTGTGTTGTAGTTTGAGGCAGCGTCAGTTTAGTTCAGAACAGTGTCAACTAGGCGAACAAGCGAGCAACGTCGTATTAGTCCAGATAAAATTATTATCATTAGGCAAGTTGTGGCCAAGCCTAAGCCTATTTATAATAAAAAAAAGATTCTTAATTTGAGTAGGTTTTAATAGCATACTTAGTTAAGATATGTCTCGGGCTGTAAGGAACGAAGTATCGTATATTTGTCTAACTCTTTCGCACTTACATACATACATGTGTATACCAAGATAGATACCAACTGAAAGCACTTTAGAGATACTCTTGCGAAATTCTAGTGCATCTCTATGCACTAGAGAGAGATGCATCAACCTGTCTGGGAGCAACATTACCTCGTCCTTAATTGCATACCAACATTCATCTCGCGATAGAGTTCGCATGCAAATTGCATTTTCCCGACCCAGCTTTCCAATTTTCACCTCAGACCATAAGTTTTACAATAAAGTAAGTATAATATAGTTGTTACACTTTCTTTTACTACCACCATGAACGTGAAGTAAATTTAAATCACATCTTCATACCAAGTTAAGGGTTGTAATACTCGATTCTGTCTATCTGGACGCCCGCGGCTTCGCTCGCATTATTTTAAAATAATAAAAGCCTATGACACTTTTGACACACAAAAAAACAAAATGATCCGTTCAGCCGTTGAAATAAACAGACAAAAGTTCTAAAAACTGCTGAAACGTGTTTTGTTTATTATTTAAAAAAATGTTTGGGTATACTTTAAATTTTAAAGTATATCCAAACATTTTTTTATATCTTCTATGTTCAGATTTTTGATCCTATTCAGCATTACTATATTTATATTTATTTCAGAACATACAAACTACTTCAGATGAATTTTCTATAGATGGAAAGGAATAGTAAGAGTAGGATACTTCCGATTACATTTCTATGTTATAAGTATATTTATAATATGTACTTATTTGTGTTAACAATAAAGATTAAGTTATGTATGAGTAAATCTATCAATCTATATACTTTCAGATCTGGGCAAAACAAGTAAAATATCTTCTAAAAAAACTATCCCAATCAAATAACTACACACACGGGGCATCCGGCAAGTTCTTACTAATCCTCAGCTAATTCTCTGAGTCACAAGGTCCAGAAACTCGAGCATTCAACCTCACGGACTGGTTTTGCCTAAAACGGCGAGCGGAATCTTTCCTTGTCCTTTATAACTTGCATGGTTTTATTTTGTTTGCAAACCCTTCCGTACGAGAAATACGAAGGTTCTGATGATTAATTTATCGAACACGTAAACCTGAATTTAGAGCACAGCTAAGTTATGATATAATTACAAGGTATTTATTTTAAGATAACATATGACTAGTTCCAAAGAAATATTTTATTTGTTCAAGTAAAATGCATAAGCAAAAGTTACGTTTGTATCTAAACTTTTGACAACTTTTGTTGTAAAGCTTTTGCCATAAGTAGGTAGGTATGTATGTATGTAGTATATGTTTGGTGCATGTATGCTTCGATCATGTAATGTATCTGTATATGTATATATGTACCTATACATATATTTATCCAATATTATAGTAGGTAGGTAGGTACATGGCAGAGAACAATAATCATATAACCATCGAACGACCGTTACATTACAAAATTCGCATCCACAAGAAATTAACCGTCACTTTTTAAATGTAGTGTTCCGTTCCAAGCCGCTGGCACTCCGTTCTGACTCATTAACTTATGCCGATCGATTTTATTTAATACAGCGACGTTATATGGGCCAGCGAACTGCACTTTTACATCACACTGCCGTGGCTAATTCGCAGAAAATTTATAGGTATAATTGGTTATTGATATATGTAGTCACATATTTGTACATTACGTAGTTTACATTATGACTTTTTTAAGGGACTCTTATCAGAAGAAGCAGATCAAGAAGACTCATTATTTGATAGAGTAACATCCTGCCTGAGTGACATGATTCAAATTGATCACATTTAAATGGTCAATGCTAGTTAGTGCATCTTTTCATGATGATTGACGATGTATTGATGCCTGTATGTGTGGCATCGCATCTTTCTATAGTTATATATACGCAGGTATACCTAACCTAATAATAGTTCCTACATAAAACATATTACATTTAAATAAGACCTAAGATCACGTTCAAATCTTTTATCCGCAAAGGCTATGACGCAAAAGGTGTTCTGTTGCGTCAGTTTTATAATAGCTGCTATATGTACCTACGAGTACATTATTATTTACAGATATTAATGCAACGAATGCAATGATAGGTATAAAGATATGTACATACGCATATAGATATAGTAACCCGAACAAAGAACTAGGAAATGACTTGGTATGTAAACTCATATCCTTGAAACACCAAACAAAGAAAATCTAGCTTCTTGAAATAAACGAGAAAACTTGTCTAGCTTAGATAATAAAATTTTGCCGAGCTGAACGGAACACACAAAGGAAATTGTGGATATGTGACCTGATTCTGTCTCTATTACATTGAAGCTTGTTTAATACTAGCGGAAATTTTATTCAGCTGAACATTTTATGTCCCGATGTCATACATTTTTGGAGAGAAAATCGCCCCAGCCATATACTGTTGCAGACATTTTGTTAGATCATTTCAAGACGAATAATTCTTTCACACACATTTTTTTGATATCCTGAACCGTTTTCGCAGCGCACGCAACGGAAGCCCTCAAAGACCAATAATTTTCCCCGATTTTTCCACATTTTCTATTGTTTCTTCGCTCCTATTAGTTGCAGCGTGATGTTGTATAGCCTAAAGCCTTCCTCGATAAATGGTCTATTCAACACAAAAAGATTTTTTTCAATTCGCACCAGTAGTTCCTGAGATTAGCGCGTTCAAACAAACAAACAAACTCTTCAGCTTTATAATATTAGTAAGATAGATTAAAAAGAAATTGGTTCATAAATATTAACTCTTCTTCTAATATGTTATCGTTTGTTACAAACACAGTTTAGTACCGATAAGTAATTGTACTTAGGTACAGCCAAAAACTAATTGAATTTATCAAGGAGTTGTTGGCGGGAAACCGCCGCATTGCGTGACTCGGTCCGAGCAATTAAATGCCCTTACAGAAGTTACTGCTGTTTTACAGCCTGCTGCAATTGTTAGCCAGACCACGTAAATAAAATAAAAGTAAAGAAAAGCATCTGGTTTTGAATTAGAAGAGTGTGAAGAAAACTTTATAACTTTGGTTGGCAAATGTTCTAATTTGGTTAAAATGTAAACTACACAAATACACATGTAGTTATTTGACAGCGTTGTTTCTGTATTCTGAGTTGACAGTTGCAATAAATAAAAAATCTTTGCAATTTATTTAAATTAATCAATACCGCATGACATTTCACACAAAAGTTTACAGAGTGCTGTGATATTTTAATAAGCCAGTCTGCCAGTCTTATCAAGTTCTTGTCTATATTAAACAATAGTGTAAGTACCTTCACTGTAAAGTAAACAGTGGATGGAACCTGATCCAGCTTTGTTTTCATTTTTCTTTATCTATTCATCCTAATACCAATAACCATTCATAACGCCAATAACTCTAACAATATGTTATCGTGTAGAATGAATACTGGCCCACGTGGGGGCTGACCCAGAAGCACATAATTACAAATAGTATAGAGACAGATAACTCGGTGGTGGAAGCACTGCTGACATTCAAGCATAGAAATATTAGCCGTTCTATCTCCAGTCATGTCAGGACTTTCTAGTTCAGATTTGAGCCGCACGTAAAGGCAGTGTGATGCTCTACCGCCAAAAGCTCGGGAAACGGTAAAGGTAATGTATTCATAGGTCACGACTCGAACGGTAACATGAGAGCTTTTGAGCATATATATAGCTGTGACAGTCGATTGGAGCTTTGAATTTGAAGGTTTGAGTGAAGATTGTAAAACTTAACTGAAGCTCCTAAAAGTTTTAGTAGAAGTTACATCAAAATGTAGATTTCGTATGCACTTCATTAATATACGTATATGCGTAAATTAATCACCAAGTGTTTAGTACTAGTAAAGAATGTTATCTAGCCAGAATTGTTTCATTTATAGCAAGATTTAAGATTTTATGCAAGAAGGCTTCCACCAATTCAACCGTCAAGTCTGTATCGCAAAACAGAGCGCAAATTAGTCTCGACGAACTTAGATAGGAACACATACATAATATATATATAGGTAAAGCATAGCAATTGCAGTCTGGTTCTTGACAGGCAGCCACAAAGGGAGCGAGCGCCATGTGAGCAATACGAACGGCTTTGTTACAGATTTTCTTTAAAGTTTTGAACTTCAAGCATAGGGTACAAGAAATTTTAGCTTTGTACTCAATACTTGGAGTATATTGTGTTTATTGCTAAAAGGGTAGGCGTTGACAGGTTCTGTAGGAAAATAAATAACCCTTTAATGATGAAAAACAATTTGAGAAACCCGACATGTTTGGAGACGAACAAATGTGATTAAATTCATTCTTCAAGAAAGGCATGGAGCAAATTATTCCCGGGCTTGGACACACATGAATAGCATAGCTAGATTTGGCTGTGCTAAATACTAACTTGTAAAATATTTTGTTTAATGGTAAAAGTAGTCTAAGTCACTGACAGGTCTTGTAAGAAGGTTGTACAGTTACCTTGTACAGTTACTTAACCAGTAACCCTGTATATACATTTATTATATTATATACATATATAGGTATATTTCTTGCTTGTACTTATTTGCTTATTATTTGCTACAATAAATTATTCTCTTTCTTTCAGTTAAGTTATTCCTACGTTTATCTGTCCAGCAGAATATTATAGCAGTGAAATTGCAGTCCGTCTGGTAGTCGTAGCCTGGCACAAAGGGCTCGGAGCGAGCAACAGAATTGTTCAGACGGTATTGTACTCCCTACTTTAGAGCTTCGAGGGGGAAAGTTACGACTAACTGGCTGAGGTGCTTCGTTTTACTGTGTTGTGTTTTCTTGCAGATAGAGTTGTAGTTATAGATATGTTTTTAAAAGAAAGAGACTAAAGAGGACTAAATAATAACTAACTGTAAAACTAACCTTATACTGAAGCTTAGTATACACGGACACAGCAAAGCATATCAAGGTAGAGCTTTGTGCGGTTGAGCTTTCGTAGCTAATTGGAACTGCACGCGAGAGGACAAAACGAAACTTGCTTTGAAGATTTCAGAAATTGGTTTACGGGTTGTAACAATTAGGTATACTTACCAAATGAGACCTATTCAAAATGTTTCTAATTAAAAACAATATTTTGAGACTGTTACTCGACCGTATGAGATTCAGCTATGATCAATAGAGTTATGGACAAAAGTCTTGGAAAATTATACATGGCAACTGCCTACTTAAGTAAACCGAAATATTAATAAATACCTACCAACTCGCAAAAACAAAGAGAACGAACCTAATCAGACAACGTGAACAATAAAAGAGCATATAATTGTAGCTAATCGTGTGAAACCAGCCTTATATCGAGCACAGTATGCAATTCCATCTGTATGTGAACTAACAATGCATGTGAGGGGGAGTTTCTGGGTCACAAGCGTGTCCTGCCACTTCCTTTAAATATATTATGACCTCACGGAGACTTTATGGTTTAATACATGAAGGAATATAGCATTGCAATCTTTTTAAACGATAATATGGTTGAGTCACTAGTCAAAACATTTAGATATCAAAACTAGATTAAGTTATACAGGAAAGAAAAATTTCGAAAGGCGTACCTACTGTTCGTACCTACTGAATGAACGCAAACGGTTAAAGAAAAATATGAGTCCGGAATAAATTTCACCCATTTTTTGACATTCACGAACGCTACAGGCAAAAATGTTGAAGTATATAACCATGAGAACACTCGTATATGCGAATTGATTTTAAAATTGTAAAAAAAACTAAACTGTAATGAAATGCAGGTCTTCAACAAAGATGAGTAGTCAGTCAGGTACTAAACTCTGGTAGGTTATTAAACTTCTTAATTTGTCTGAGACGCAAAAGGCGTGGGAGGAAGGTGTAAATCAAACAATGTGGTTTAGTACTTAGGGATTAGTCATACGTTTTGTAAAGAAAAGTTGGTACACTTTTAATGACCATGAAAAGAAAATCAAAATTTATTGAAAAGATGACACGACAAAAGAATTAAGAATAAGAAAAGACAAATGAAGACTCATAAATCCATTGGTTCTTTTAGACGTAGTTAAGATAACGTGGGAGGTACCAGACAGTATCCCCAATATAAGTTCACATACCTTTATATAAGGTACTATATAATACTACCTCTGGCTCGGTCATTCCTCTCTCATCATACATTATGACACATGAGTCATTTAAATTGTTCTATTATTGTATTTACTGTGATTATCTAGTCGAAATCATATTTAGTGAGGGCAAACATTTGCTAACTTATTATTTACACAAAATTACTGTGCTTTTGTGATAAAAAATAAATGCGCAAAATCTATCGGCAAACATGTGATCATCACGGCAAATATTGAACAGGAAAATCGAGAGGTTCTTTTTGTTTGTGTTTGAATGCTGAGCAGAGAAAATAAATATATCAAAGCCAGTATATCAAACTCCCAGACAAACTACTTAATACTGTTAATGTTAAATTTCAACTTTGTACGTACCTATGTAGGTTCACCTCCTTAAGTCGCATTCCTCATGTTTGAGGGTTGTATGTAGGTACATATGTACATAATATACTCGTATTTCATAGTACGTACGTTTCGTAATAATATGCTGATTGCTATTTGTATCTAGCATCTTTGAATGTTGAAAATGCAAACACTATCAAAGAGATCTTGCAGTCATTTTAAGTCTAGACAAAATCCATAAATATCTTATGAATGTAGTAAGTAGGTACGGTTAAGCAAATATACATGCGCATTTTTATACAAGCACTGGTAAAGACGACATTAAACATATTAATGTTTTCATTGAAGAACCACAAGACCTTGTATGTACTCGTACGTTACCTTTCACTCGAGAAGTTAATTATGATCATACAAATTATAAGTACAGGGTGTCAATAGAGATCAAATGAGCGATGTTGTAATAGCAAAGATCATGTCAATTCCAATAAAATGGCAATCGTAATGAACTTAGCTATTGCGTTGAAGTCTATCTCTTTCAGAAAATTTGATAACCTCCTTTTTTTGAAATCGGTTAAAAATAAACTAATATAGTGAAAATAATCGTGAAAATAAGGAAAGAGATACTAACCAAGTTTATTTTACGCACATGGGTAAGATGATTTTTAGTAGGGAATCAAAATTAGTGAATTTGTGATGGGTGGCACAAAAGTTCTCGAAACCGCCCGCATTTGATTTAATATTTATTTATTTCTTACCTTAAAGATAACTTAATTAACAGAGTTTTAAATTTTATTTCAATTGACCTTAACGTAGAGTTACCAGTGGCTACTGCACTAGGTACCCCTGTATCGCAGCAGCCACAGGTGCTTTTAAATGGTATGATTTAAATATGCAGCTACGGTTTTGGTTCCTAATAGTTGAATAATTTTACAAAAATAGATTTTAACTAAAAACAACGGACGACGTGTGTGTTTTGTGTGTGTGTTTGTGTGTGTGTTTGTGTGTGTGTATGTGTGTGTGTGTGTGAGGTGTGTCTGTGTGTGCGTGTGAGTGAATATAGGTACTTCTACTTAGGGATTTTAAGCAAATCTTCCGTGTCCTCATATGATAGAGTGCACAAGTACTGGGTTACGAGACGCTTGCATTCCCTGAGGGTTGTACTCTGAATGCTACATATCGTAGCCATTTTGTTGTATATGAAGGGGAATCTAAATTCGGGTAGTCGATTTGCGAAGGCTGTATGCACTCCAGGTTGAAAACCCCGTTGAGGTCGTCTCCGAGGGGAACTAGGAGTGATAGAAGAGGCGGTTTGGCGGTGTTCTGTTAAGGTTACTTTGAGTAAATAAAGTTGCCGAACGTTTAACATCCCTAATTCAGAGTAGAGGGCGGCTGTTGGATGTCGGTACGGTAGTTTGCACATTACTTTCAGTACCGCCCTCTGCGCCCTTTCCACCTCCTTCATTGCAGTGACTCCAGCCCCACCCCAAACTACAATGCAATATGACAAGATAGATTCGCATAGAGCTCCATATACTAGGCGTAATATTTTTTCACTGGCAGAGTTTCTCAGAGCACCCATGACATAAATGAGTTTGCGAACTTTGTGCGATTAATTTGCCTTTCCGACCTTTTCAAGGATGCATCAGAATTGATTTGTATAGGGGACGATGACAATATCAGAACATCCGCCAGAAGTGATGCATTCACAAGGTCGGCCAATTCATCTCGTGAAACGAATGACCCGCAACGCATGAATCAGAGAGCCTGTAGACAATTTGGCTTTGCTCGTTTATTGCCCTTGATTGTTGAGTTTTTGTTTATATTTATCATACTTATGCTTGCTTTATTCCACTGCCAGGTAAGGCTGCTGCGATTATGTGCCTGTTTTGATTTATTTATATATGGCAGATACAGCCAAATACATCTTAAGTAATGTTTTGATACGTGATAATTTTCGTAGATGAAGATTGACTAGTGAAGAGATGTTTCAGACCCACCAGATTACATACTCGTACTATTTTACAACTTTTCTTTTGATACAAATGCAACATTATTTTAATTTAACTCGTAAATAAAATAAACATTACCTAAATCTTATTAGATCATAATATTAATTAACAGATGTAGTTTACGAAATTCTGAGTAACAGGTATCACTTGATAGGAAGCGGAAAAACTTTATCGCGGTTTACCTCATATGTGCCTTCTTTAAATATAATAATATGCAATGCAAATGCAACATATTGCGCCATATTATAAAAGTTACCGACCGACAAAGTTTAATATGCCTATGTTACTTTTGTACCGAAAGAGTAAATCTATTTTTTGTACAAGCTTATAATGACATCAACAAATCATGAACCGTAACGTATGAAATAATCATAAAAGGCGCACAAATAATAACAATCGCCTAACACTTGGACACACTTTCACATTTGTTAAGCGTGACGGTCACTAACACTCACGTGCTATGGGAATGTGCTCTTAGAATGGAAGGCCATATGAACTACAATCGTTTAAAACGTGCCGTAAACAAATAGCATAAAAAGGACATGACAGCTCATAGAGTAAGCACACGCGTGAACAAAGAACTAAAACAATAACCGTATCGTTTACTCATCTCCACAAAGAGCTTGTTATTCTAACTCTGGTTTAATTTTACCAGTCTGGATATTACTGCCCCACATTTGATGGATGCTATTCGTCATAAGACAACGCGCATCAATCGCGTAATCCAAGGTTGGAGCCGCAGTGAAACATACAAACAGACGTTCCTGTTTAATTTGATGTGGTATCGCTGAAGCGAGGACGTGACGGAATTACCACAGCTCTGCCCCGAGGCGAGCATTCCCGATACATTGGAGCGTCACATTGCACAACCGGGCGTCAAGTAGGACGCCACTAAATCGGGAAGACCTTCACCCGCATTATGCTACCAATTCCCTTGGGACTATAGGTACGTGCTATCCGACGAAATCAAAGACACGCCACTATCTAAGATACTCTCAGTCTTTAGTGACTCGCAAGTTGGAAGGGTAATAGTAAAAGTGTGACGCGCCTGTTAATTGGCGCCGGTAATCCAAGGATTGAGTAACCAGACATCGATGTGAACATCGCGTCGAGCAGACTATGCGGATAGTCGACAGATAACCTCGGTTAAGTGCCAGCAGTGAAACACTAATAGCACCGCTTGTTTCCGGCCATGTGTGCGATATCGGCACCTCCGAGGTCGGAATTTGCAAATGCTTTAACTGTATCAGTACAGCGGTTATCTTGACTTACCTGAACTCGTAAACTCTTGAGAGCAGGAAACTGTGCGATCCGGTCCACTTCATCCCATGTGGCCAGCCCAGTGTTATTCAGGTTCAGGAAACGTAAACGTCTGAAAATTAAAACAACATTGTGTTAAAATTTGCAGGAAATTGTCCCGCAACGATCAAGGCGAAAATGTAAGGTCAATCAAACAAAAAATTTGATTTGTTGTTACGCAAGCCCATAACAACTGAGCACGATTTCGAGGTTCAGTGGGTCAATGGCAGTAGACGCATTAAACCAATTACTGCTAAACATTACCGATAGCGGTTATCAACTGAATGAATTACTATTATACTATAACTAGTTCCGTGTACGTACCTACTTGAATTACGCTATTAATGAATACTTACTTGAATGCGTCGTGGCATTTCCAGTTCCCATTACTGTCGCCACATTTTTCGCACGGATCTGGTTCGAGAGAAGTCACAGGACAGTCGTTGACTAGTAGAGTTTCTAGGTTGGGGAAGGCGTAACCCAGTTTAGATATCTCTTTCCAGCTGCTGACAGGGTTCCCGGAGAAATGTAGTTTCTTCAACTCATTGTGAACTGGTTCCGTCGAGTCAGGGATGTTGAGCCGCGAGCAAGCTTCGCACCGGTCTTTCTCGTCTACCTCCTGCCCACTAAAGTCTACATAGGAATACTCGTTTAGGCTCAAATGCAACTCTTCTAGAGCTGGTAGAGCTTTGAGTAGTGCGTGGACGTTGGGCCAGCCAATATATGTAGAGTTCAGGATCAAATGGCTTAGACAGTCCAGTTTGGGTTGGAGAGCTTGCGCGGCTTGGATTTGTGCTGAGAGACGATTGAAACTAAGATTCAGGAATCTGACTCGAGGCGTCTGTTCCAGTATCGCGAACACCTGCGGAGGAAGGCGACGTGCTGTAGGAACTAGGAAATCGTAAACAGCTGCTAGAGATAACTCCGGTCAAACACCAAGGCGGCATCACGTAACACGGAAAACTACTGTCATCACCAATAGTTGCCTGCCTTCGTAAACACGAGAAAGGCACGTCTAGTTGCAACAAAATAATTTACTACCACTTAACTGGATAGGTTTCTCTGAACTGTGGAGTTATGGTAATTTTGTTGTCAATAAAGGACAGGTAAATTGTCCGTTTTCGTAAACAAATTACAGTTTAGCACGTCTCGCAACTGAGCAATATTAACGTTATCTGCAGTTCACAAGGCTTAGTTGCCGAGGAGTAGTGACTTTAATTTTACAATCTAGCAAAGTTAGTCATACCTCATTCCACTCAGTAAGTTTATTGTTGGCGATGTCCAGTTCGACGACGTCTGCGCACTTGTCGGCCAGTGTACACGCATCTCCCGCGCAGTCTATGTCACAGTCGTTGAGGACCAGCAGGGTCGGCACGCTCAGTCGGGGCGACCTCTTGGGCACGAAGATGGCGACCGGCATGTCGTCTATGGGAGGGTTTACCTCGCCTTTAGCGCCGTACTTGCGCTCTAAGGCTTCTAGTAGCGAAGGCATTTTGGATCTGGAATAGAAGAAACATAATATTGTTATTCGCTATACTTATTACTTACAACGCCCCGCGAGTTCACCCGCGTTAATTCGAGATAAAAAGTAAACTCAGTGTTAATCAGAGCCTGACCTATTTCCACAACAAATTATATCCTTACTCACTCACGCACAAACTTACTTCTTTACATTAATAGGACATCAGATAATAATAACATAGTAAAAAGAGGTAAAATAATGTAAGGTATCCAAATCAGAATGACCACATAAAACGTTATCTATTTTTTTTTACTAATTTCAAATGCAATTAGTGGCTAAACATCGAACAACAAATGTTTCCTTTGCCCAATCAAAGCGCGAGTCGATGAATTGGAAATTAATTAGCCAATAGCAATGCTGATGACATTTCCTGAGTTGGCAGACCGAGCGGCTACAACAACAAAACGGCACTTGGTAACCGAACACCTGGCTGGGAGTCAATCGAGCGGAATAACGCATAATGTGATACCTGCTCTATGCAAATGGTAATGTTGCTGTTAGCTGGAACCAATATCAATTAAGATATTTATTAAATGCATTACACTTAAATATTACAATTACAGAACGTATTCTAAAAGATCGGTAAACGGGTATTATATCCATCAGTTTTGATATAATACACAAGATATCTAGCTTTCAGTTTTCCTTGTCCAATGGTGAAACTCGGTTAGGAAACAGTTACTTTAGTGTTAATTATTTTGCAAGATTTTCTACATCGCGCTTAATGCTTAGTTGCCTTGCCTAGGTACAGAGCTGTGTCACAACTTCTACTCATATTTTTGTATATCCTATATCTCGACTTATGCAGTCGAGTTACAGTTTCAATTATAATAATCGATTATGGATTTGGTTCATACATATTATAGTTCTAGACCTATTAATATATTATTTCAACGTCCATAGTAAAATTTCAAACGTGCCAATTCATTATATTGAAACAGCTGAGCAGTGTCTAAATATAGTAAAAAGTTTATAATTTATCATGTCCTAAGCAAATGTTAAAAGTCGGAACAAAATTCAAAACGTTGTATATATAGCTAATATAGCTATGCTAGTAAAGACTTCAAGTATTAGAAGTATCTACAAAGATCCGCGTCGTGTGACTGTTTGTGAGCGCTGCCGTATAATCTGCGTCTGCGCATAAGCCGCCAGCTCATTATAGATCGTATCGCACGTTGCTGAGTGCACGCGAACCTTGAGTTTGACGGCTGCAATTATGAGTGCATTACTTAGAGATACAAAAGTGAAACAAACAAAAAAAAACTACTTATTTTACGTTCACTACATAGGTATGAATTTTTTTTTTATTGCATTTAATAAGTATAAATAATAATAAAAGGTAAGTCCGCAATGTTACAAGAAACATATTAGTAAGTAAACATTTTATAGGATAATTTGGCTTTGATAATTGGTTACGCATTCTATCGATAGTAATAATAGAATGGCAGCAAAATTATTATGCGGAACACCATTTAGGTTAGACGATAAAGTCAAGGCTTGTCGGTTTCTATTTATAATGAAGCCAAAATGAAATATTTTGTTGCAGAAGGGAGATAATAGTAATACCAGTAACGCATGGAATCATCTCACTAATATTAGGAAGCACAAGTTTGTGCGTGTGTGTGTATTCACGATAAACGGCTGAGCCGGTTTGGCAGAAATGTGGTATGGGACCTTGAATGCCTTTAATGATAAACTACTTATATCCCGGGAGAAACTGCGGAGCAACGCCAATATAATTACCACATAAGTAGTTAAAGCGCAAGAGAGGCAGGAAAATCCTGACGTAAAGTAAAATAATAAGTACGAACCATTGTGTTTGTTTTATAAAAACAAACATTACGTCAAAGATGAACTAAAATTAAGGTAAATAAATGGTGCTGGCCATCAATATCCACAAACAAAACGCAGGACAGATAAGCCTGGCCTAGATTTGAAACAGCGCGTATAATGTTATTGCAAGTGCGGCCACGCTGCCATTGGCCAACGTGATGTCCGTCCGTTGCGCAAAGCCTCTTCATCGGCCATAATCGCTCACATGTAATGCTATACTGGTGAATAAAAACTTGCAGATCGAACTAATGATAGTTCTGAGAGTGGTAAGTTTGTCTAAGCGTTAGAACACAATTCGCTACTCTACGCTTGGGCACAGTATATAATATAAAAGTAGGCTTGGGGCTTTGATGTATCTTGTCTTAAGCTTTTGTAAGGCAATTTGATAGAGGTATATAGGAGCAACCACTACTTATATTTTACGAACTAATATAATTTTATTAAGGTATTACAAGTAAGTTTTGGTTTTATTTTGACTCGATTAGAAATCCTCGGCTTTTGTGGTTCAGTTCCGCGGTAAAAGCTATTATATAGCCCAATAGTTCAATTAAATAGATTGACCTTGGAATAATGTACTCGTCTCAGATTAATATAGTTTTTCTGTTTCTATTACCAAACAAAATCAAGTACTACGTCGTATTTGCCCATTACATTAAATGGCTTTGTATTCCTACAAGAACTGTAATAGCATTTATTTGGTATAGCAGACAATTTATGAGTCGAGTGAGCACACCAGCACAGTATACATACCTACTTATACATACCTATTCCCTACACTTACTATAGATAAAGCACATGGCTCGAGTAAAAAGCCTTGGGTCGTGAAAAATTTATTACGTGATACATATACCTAGCTATGGCTGCATGGGGAGTTATAGCTTTATTTTCTAACGCCCGGACTTCTCTGGCCCTGATCTTTGAATTAATTTATCTGCTGCTCACCCAGATGTAAACGGACAGATAAGATGTTCGCGCGTCACAAATTCGAATGGTTAGTTGTATGGTCGTAGCTAATGGTTTGAACCAGATGATTAGATATAATAAAATGAATAACACTAGTCCATGTGCACATATATATCTTTTTCGTACTAAGTATATGACTACATTTATGTAGGTACTAGGTAATGGCAAAATAATTGCTTATTAGACTCGAACTGAAAAGATTTTTCGTTTAATTGGAAAACAGTCGGAGTGTCATCATCTCAGCCTGTGTATTTTATAAACATATGCTTGAGTACCGAGTACATAGTGGTTTATTTGAAAAATATTTAGGCCAGTTACGTTGCTAAGACTGCTCTGAAAACGAAACCGAAAGTAACAAGGCCGAAATCCGTTACAAACACATTTGCTAAGGCCGGTTCTGATTAGATGCAATAACTATGTAGAGTTATACGATTTTATAATATGTTGGTTAATATTGTTTGTTTAATTAAGTACAGTATGATATTTCTTTGGAACACAGATTAAGACTTAGTAAGGACTAAAAGAACTGTTTCACAAGACTCCAAGTATGAAGTTGTAACAAGTTACTGTTACGTGCGTAAGCAAATGGGTGAAATAATCAAAAGAATATTTTTATTCTTGGAGTTTTCTTAGATGAAGCTAACAAAGACGTCCATGAATATGGCAGAGCAGCAAGGACGAAAGTTATTGATTAACCATTGAAAATTTTATGAGACACGAGATAAGAACAATGGCGCAATAACGGCTAATGGATGACATTAATTGAATTACTAGTTAGAAGCACTGAAGTGATTATCTTTGTCAACATGAAGTATGAATCAATGGACGACCGAGACTATCAATCAGTCTCTGATAAAATCGAAGCTCTACTAGTAATTATGAACAGAAGGAGCATCCAATTTTTAGAATAAACGAAAGATTTATCAGGCCACGATAAAGCAATTAAACTTTTACTACTCTTTGTTAAAGTAAGTCAAAATTTTGAAGAAGGTAAGAGGCATAAAACTTTATTGCAAATTAGGAAACCAAACTTTGTATCTACCTACTCTTTGTCTTTTATTACTAAGTTAACGACGACGAAAAAAGATCTTGAGTAAGTATAAAAGAATCCATCTACTTAAGACCAAATATCAAATAACTGCACATACAATCATTCTGGATAAAGGGTAATATATTTTAATATGAATTCTAATGCTTTATTTATGGCGAAAAGAAGGAGAATAGAGAAAGCAGGATAGTCAGTATACGGCACGGAAGGGCTGTATATCATTCTCGTCCAACCCGTCGCGACGTCTAGGGGCGGTGAACCAAGCCCAGACCACAATGGTCTACCAGACCAGACAGCAGTCTGGTGCACTCTAACTAATATGACCTGCCACCTACACCCTACCTAACTGTCTGGAGTGGTAAATTGCTCTTTTCAGAATGCTAGAAGGTTTAAATTTTATAGGAAGTTGTTTGGAAGCGGAATATTTCTGTTGAGAAAAGAAAAGATGATGCTGGAACAGTTCCACATCTGAATTTGTGGTATTTGAGGGCTAGTTTATGCAAATTAACGTTCGAGTGAATCTATTGATTAAGGCTGTTGTGTATTGAAATGGCATAAAAATGTAGTTATTTATCTTTAACCCCAATTGTGGTTTGATTGACATGCTAGCTCCATTATTCTTAGATAAAACAGGCTTTATAGATGGCTTGCTATTACTTTACTACAAACATGAAAAGGGAAACATACCTACATATCCGTGCATATGCAAACTTGCGGTAGAGATATTTTGAAAACAAACCCAAACAATTCCGTCTGAGCAAATATTATCTTTTATGACAATCGCGATACAGAGGAACCTATTACAAAGAACCATTATGTCCTTCGAGTTGTACTTTAGAACCTGTTTACAATACCATTCAATACCGCGATAAAACCCAAGTATACGGACTACGCAGTACGTCTACGTACCTACTGCGCAATTTGAGATTAGGTGTTTTGAGAATTTACGTTTTAGGAAATACTTTACAGCTCCTGTACTAATGTGTCGTATTAAATAGATGATTGATATATGTTGTTTTAGTACTAGCTATTAAACTACCTACTGTGTCTTTCATGAAAGAATTCTGTAGGTGTAGAAGCTAATAGAAAAGTTTGTCGAAGACTGGAAAGCATATTAAGATCCTTCGGATGCCTCTCAATCTACATTTAATCTTCCTCGAAATGTCTGAAATATGCCCTTTTCAAGGACTTTACAGATTGTCATCTCAAGTTTACGATGTAGTAGCAGGTTTTACAAGGTCAGTGTTAGTCGATAAAATAACGCGGGAACGATAAACGTGGGTCGACCACGTGCAACGTTGTAGGTATATAATAAAGCAGGCATAACAACGACTCTTGAATTGATTAGGTATCTAGGTACTTAGCTATGTACAGCTGTGTTTTGACGCCTATTTGACCTTCCACGTTTTTGTTTGCAAACACAAATTGTTCTATTGTATACGCCTACGCATTCTAATTTGGTTTGCTAATAGTTGTGGACAACAGATGGATATAGCTGAATTATGTGATAATTTCTATCTGGAAAATGCCGGTTTAATATCAACATTACTAATCATAATAATTTATGATCAATTGTGTCTCAGTCATCTTAATAATCTAAGTAAGACCTTTGTATTCAATTTTTGGCTTCGGTTTACACATTTGCGTTCACCAATCAAGTGGAACTATTGTATTATGGACTGAAAATCTGTTGAAACTGTTGTGTTTTCAAGCCAACCGACCTTTAACTTCATTCATTCGTGCTATATGAACAAGGATTCTAACAAATAGTAACACTATTACCACTACGATACAGTTAATGAAGTTAATTTCGCGCGACCGAGCGACGCCTTAGCGGCACCATTGCTTGCAAGGACACTCCACTATTTCTGAACTCTATGTTGTAATGCACCATTTTGTAGTTTCTGACCGGAATTTTATGGAAAGTTGGATGATTATTTATTGCAGCATAATTTGGGATTGTCTCGACAGTTACCTGCCTAATCTGCGACTGCCCAATACGAATGAAATAGGCGAAATAGCATGGCAAAAGGAACTTAGTACTTATGTGTTTTGAAAATTGTAAGCAGTGTAACGCGAAGATTTTGAATGTTCGCAGTTATTGGGAATAAATTTAGAGTGTTAGCTTGCCAGCTTAGACAAGATTCTCACAATCTTGATGATGATGATGATGACTGACTTAAATTTTTAATTCTTCAGTTAAATCAACTTGTCATCTTCCTCTACCAGCTCGTGAAGTTGTCGTACAAGTTCGAGTGTTGGGAAGAAGCCAACACAACTGTTATATCAGTGAAATTGTCTCAGCAACACAACCATCTATACATAAATTACATAACACAAAGGTATATTGCTCAGGTGAATCTTAGACATAAAACTTTATGTCTCTACCTGACCTAGGTATCACGGAAGTACGGAAGCCACAAGTTGACTGAACAAATTGGGTTACGGACGCGAACTAAATCGATAAAACAGATAAAGTTATCTTTATCAATACGTATGTAGGTCTTTCTTTTGGTCTTAACGATAGACATTTCATTTGAGGATAGAGATAGATACTTAGATCTTTTACTTCAATAGATTTACATATGATATGTTGGTGAAATTGCCAATACATAATTACAATACAACAAACGACATTGATCATGAAAAGCATAGTCTAATCGTAAAAGATGACGAAGTATATTTTTCAATACGACAGTATGTAGGTAAATGTCATATTAGATATGTACCTACCTATTGTGTTGTTTTTAAATTACGTAAGTAGGTATGTACGAATGGTTAAGTACTTACCTATCCATGAGGTAAATATTAGAACAAATGTTATTAGGTATGTACCTACTTACTGTAATGAGAGTTCTTGTATTCAATGGTACCTACATATTTCGTACATCTTTTGTTTGTGACTACGGATTATGTAAACATGCGTTGTCATAACTATGAGGAAGTCACCTATCCTATAGCTACCACTACGTATTATAGGTACGACATAAGTATCTAAACCGGTTTTTGTTGGTTTTTTTTTAAGTACCTAGGGCCTACTTTTAAAATTCTGTGGTTGTAAGTCAGCTTTTTTGTTTGTTTACATAAACTGAAATGATTGTATATAAACGTATAAAATTAATTACTTATTTTAAATGTCTGATGATTAGGTACTTACCAAGTTATAATGTTTTTTTTTGATCGCCTAATGCATTATCAAATTGTTACTTTATATTTATTTGTTCTGGGATACCTTCATGAAGTTCTCTAACTTCATGGATACCTTGTACTAAATTAAACGGCATGTAGGTAGGTAGGTATTTGGAATTACTCTAGATCGAACATATTGTGGTCATGAAATACGTATTATCTAGCCAAATAGTGTTCCTAATCCGCAAAAGGTGCAAAAGAACTCACTTAATGTACCTAAGTAGTAATAAAATCGAAAATCCGTAAAACAACTGACCTCTGTATAGAAAATCCACAATTTGAATACAAAGAGTTCACCGTCAACGCAGGTTCTGAAGTTCATTCAACAACTTAACACCCACAAGAATTTCACTGATCTATTTGATATTTTGAATCAGCTGTTCACATTATTTTCTCGGTGGCGCCTAGTACGGATCCTGTCCGATCCACGAAACGCACTGAAACAATGACAAGAGAATGTTTACATCAATACCCTGCACAGACGCACCAGCGTCCGTGTTTCAACGTCGCACACTGAAGCCAGCCGCCAGTGTAAACACACACACGTTCGACTATCGACTTGATTGGTCGCTGTGACGGGGGTCAATGACGCTTACCGATGCCAGAGTGAGATGCATTGCGACTGTACGTACGCGGTAAACGGAGACGGCAATACAACAAACACGGCAGTGCTTACACACAAACGTAAATGTTACATGAAACAACTAGGAAACCTATGTGCTAAATGCTAATTTGCTAAACCTAAGCAACTTCTGCTCGTTATCATCATCACCATGTGCTTGGTGCAGTTTCTCATTATTCAAGGCATGTTATTAAGAAAAATAACTTGCAGAATACCACGCTAGTTGGGTAGTGAAATACTTTACTGCACTAAAATCGAAATTTTATTCTGCCATAACAAAATTTAGCGCCGCGAAGATAATTCTTTTTAAATTTCGAATATTCATTAAGAAGGTAACCAAACCCTAGAATCCTTTAGTTCTTTATGGTACAGCAAAGTGCTTATTACTCTTTTGCAACAAGCAGGGCTCTGCAAAAACCAGTGACTCATAGGTATAATTTACTGGCGTTCGATCTATTTATTTACTCAATAAAATTTACCTGATCATTGATGTTTAAGCATTTAGGTTTATAGTTGACTGAAGAGAGGTAACTTAACTAGTTGATTATGCTTATTGAGTTATAATTTTTTTAGCATTTTAACGTTTCCTACATTTTAAAACACTAGAAATTTTTCGAAAAGTTTACCAAATGACGTTTGATTAGACAGATAAAATGTATGTTAAGTTGTTTTTTTCATGTGATTTTTGGAAATAGTGAAGGTTTTTACATACCTACAACATGATAAGGCTTTGTTTTGGTTATGTTAAATAAGTATGACGGCCGGTGTAAAAAAATTAAGATTAATATTATTGTACTGTCAGTGTCATTGTTAAAAATTAAGAGATGTCAATGTCAAAAATGACCAAATTTTATGCTGCCAGCCTCATTTTACAAATTTTATTTCTACGTTTTATAACGTTTAGAAATTAACTACATAATATAAATTAATTCTCTATTTCTTTTCTAAAGTAAATTAATTATTCAGGTTAATAAAAAAGTTCGTATGAGAGTGGCCAAGTCTGGTGTTATTAAAAATTGATTAGGTACTTACCTACCTCTAAAGTTTGACCCCTTATTTACTCGTGATCACAATAGTGTAATCGTCAGAAAGAAGATAAGATAATAATACCTAATTGAAGGGGAAAATTAAAAATTACGAGTTGATTGTTATTATTTTACAATACACAACAATTGTCTGATGTTCTTACTCATACTTTCTTAATTTACAAAAACATGCATAGCTGTTATGATTGTTGTCATTCTCAAAATAAATAAATCACTAATCTTGAAGATAAGTATATTAAAAATTTTTTAGAAATAGTTTTTAAAATAGTTTTACGAGAACATCATTGCATGGTGTAACTCGTGGCTTGAAGCAAGAAAAAAAATAAAGTTAATTGTAATGGGTGTTTTTTTTCTATGTTTTGGTTGGGCGACGTAAAAAATTTTAATTTTTCTTCCAGTTTGATTTTGTGATTCCAAAATATGTAATTGGAACCTAACGAATCGATGTTGCTTGCACATAAATTTGATTATGATAGAATACTTACTTGAGTAGATATTCATGCCAGGTTGCATTTACCTACATTTTTAGATATATTTTTCTGGCAACACTTTTAGAATTTCGAAGTTATGAGTAGAGTAGGTACCTATAGTGAACGAAAAGTAAACGAAAAGTAAAGTAATAAAAGCCAGGGTACCTATTCTTCGAAAGTAATTTCCTACGTGAAAGAAAAAAGGGAAAGTTTATGTAAAACTAAGTTACAAATTATTTAGTGCTATTTTTTGCTGGATAGTTCGATATAGTTATAAATAGAGAAAAAGTAAACAATCCAGGTAAAAATCTTGTTTTTTATTTTACTCGTTATTGTTACATACTTGGATATTTTATTTGCTAGTCTATAATAAAACTACGGTTTAGGAGAGCCGCTAAATCATAATAAACAATTCTTTGTTGGAATTATTATTTAATAAATAAGTACACTAAAGTATTTATGATAACAGACACATAACTAAATACTGAGATTTTATTGAAAGTCAATGGTGTCATTAAAATTTGGCCTCTTTAATTTTGAATTACCATCCTGATGCCTGCTGGTAGGTACTCATATTAAATTTTGACTACCAGCAATTACTGGTGGTATGGCTGTGGTAGCAGAGTAATTCTATTATTTTCATATGATTACTTAGATAGGCCTCAAGTCATCATTTTAATGGAACTTGTAATATTCCCTGATTGTGTAACCATATTGTGATAATAAAAATTATTTGAATTTAATGTGAATAATTGACCCAAATGGTGATTTGGTGGGTATGATGAGCTTGTGAATCACAGCAAAGTACTAGGGTAATATCAGGTTCCTGCTATCCCTATAGTGTTATTTACATTAAACATGCATAAATTATAGCACCCTATAGCGTTATTTACATTAAACTTGCATAAGTTATAGCACCCTATAGTGTTATTTACATTAAAACTTGCATAAATGATACACATTGAACCTAGGATATACCTAAGTGTGATGTCTTTAAGATCTGCATTTACGCTAAGTGAAATTTTAATATGATTGTCACATATTCATTTATTCCAGTTTACAACACCATTGACTAATTATTAAATTGGTTTTCAATAATAAAATCTATGCCAAGTACATAAAAACCATGTATATGGTTTTTATCCTGACCTGACAATATGATTGGAATATCCAAGTAAACAATGTGTTGTAAATGATATGTTTATTACTCTTTGTTTGATGCAAGGTTGTACTGTTCAAATATCTAAGTCTAACGGTATGCATAAATTATACTAAGAAATAAAATTCAGAGTAAAACAAGTCTTGGTTTGCTGATGACTAAAACAGTAGTTTATTATCATTTAAGAAGGCTACTAGTATCCATGTGTTATATCCGTTATTTAGTACCCATGATACAAGTGCAAGCTTAGTATGGGGCTAGATGGCGCTGTGTGATATGTCCTGAAATATGTATTTCTTGTACATATTTTATTTATTACTTCTGCCAACCACTTTGTCACTTATTTTAAGGCATGTAACTTAACAGCATGAATATACTCTATTAATACACATGTCAATAGAAAATATACTAAAAACCTCACATACCCCACACCTAACCAAAATTTTGGTATTTATTACTAAAAAATTCAGTAAAACTAAGTACATGTGACTTTATAATATGAAATACCTAGACAGCCTGTAAATTAACAACAGCAGTCATATATTTAATAGGCATTTGAGAAAGTTTGAAAATTCCAGAGGTGCCTAAGGCTAATAATAATCATACAAATTAACATTTTATTCAATTCCATATACATTATACATATATTATTTATTTATTGTACCCCTAGTATATTCTTATCTGTTTTTACCAATTGATATAAGTTATCAAAATAATGATATCTTTGCAAAGTTATTATGTCATATACCTACACTTGCACATACTTACCTAAATATAGATAAACATAATCTTTAGTTTAGCTTATATATTTGTGAATTCTCATAATCAGTTTGAGTAATCTTGATAATATTGGGCATGATAAAAGAATTTGTGTTCCAATTTGTTTATAGTCATTTGAGTTTTATTTTGCTCTGAAGCAGGCTCTAAATGCTGATTAATGCACTAAAAATCACTGTTGTAGCACAATATACAATATTATGTAGGGTCCAGGATAAGCTTGAACCTTATTCTTGCCAAGTTCAGGTCTAGAGAGTATGTGCACATCTTTCAGTCTTCATCTAACTCCTTGACCTCCTTAAACAACATGCTCTTCTCAGCTGCACTCTCCCTCTTCACGCCACTAGACTTACCTTTAACTAAACATAATATAATATTTTTAGTTTTGCTTCTGATCTTGATCTATTTTTGTGAGTTGTATTCAAAGAATCACAACATGATTCATAAATAAAGTACCTACAGTTTTTATTATCATTCAATCTAATTAAATCTCTGGTAGGAGGCAAGTTTTTGTCATTTATAGTTAAGTCATTGTAGGAACAGATAGGAGCGGAATGATTATTTACTTTACCTATTTAACAATAAGGCTCAAATTTACTTGAGTAAACAAAGCAGTTGTAGTTGACTAGACAGTTTGTTTATCTGTGCTAAGATATGACTGTGATGGTGTAATCAACATATTTAAAGGCATACAGAGTGGCTTCAAATGTGTGATGCTGTTTAATACAACTACATGAGAAAAGCTCTGTTAAAATTTCAAAACTGTTATTATTATTATTATAAAGTGTTTTATTACGTTTATTTATCACACACTGTGTGTTCACTTTAAATGTTAAAAATAACTCTTTTGAGGATCTACTCTTTTACTAATGTCATTGGTTAATGGTGGGCCAAAACTATTTTATTAGTCTACAGGTCTTACCAGTAAAATTCCTTTTCTAATTTATCTTCACATAATTAACCGCTTAAGTAATTTATAACTAAGTTTTTGGCTAGTCTTGCTGGTCGTGACTATTTTCGCTCATTAGATTAAATGGTAAGCAAACAATAATTATAATAAGAAAATAGTAATAAAAAAATTATTAATTATATATTGATGTAGGATAGATCATGTTTACTTGCTAAGAACCAATTCACTCTCACCTAGATCCTTTCAATACCACCTTGTAAAGGCTGCAAGATAAGTGTATAATGGTGTAATCAAGATGGTGATATATATACATGGTCTCAGGATGCTGTTGAGGATAGTAAGCGGCTGGAAGGTGGGTGGCGCGTGCAGGCTCACTGCCACCGGGGTGCAGGTCAGGTGGAACTCTACCATGGACAGGACAAACTTCTTTTTTAGACAGGTGAGGGTTTTTTTTATTGCACACATAGGTTTGTGATTGCTGATAGCTCATCTAATGTTAAACATAGCACACATTGCACAGTTTTTTTTTACAAGGTATGGGTTTGCACTTGACCATAATTCCTGAGTTGAGCCTGAGTTAATTACTCAGTCTATGGTGAAAGATTTTTTAGAGTGTAGGGTCAATGTAAACAGAGGTAAATGAAAACACATTTAATAACTCCATAATTTTTAGTTTTACCTACCTAGACCTACCTACCTGAGTAAAATTAAATTCCGTCTATTGATATACCATACAACAGAGAATAATCAAAACCAGTTTCTGATTAGCGGAGTAACTGACCAAAATTTTAAACAAAAATATATTAATTGGCTTAAGAAACTTATCAGATTTTGAAAAGGATTCTTTTGGGCCGGTATAGCTGTTATGACGATGTGTTATTATAATTGTGTACTACTACTTACTTGTGCAATGGTTGATTGCTTTTAGCAATAAGGCCGCCACATGTGGCACTAGTACCTATAAGTTTTTTGTATTTTTTTTGTAATTATTATCGTGTGTTGCAATAAAGAATTTTCTGTTCTATTCTACTTAATAAATGATCACCTGTCATTAGCACAGCATGATGATCTCATTAACACCCTATTGTGACCTCATTAGATTGAATAAATATATACAAACTAAAAAGCATGTAGTTATCTTTGATATTCACATCTAGTGAGAGATAAGTTTGCAGTTTCTAGCCTATAATGATAAGATGATGATTTATTTAATACTAGTAGACGCCCGCGGCTTCTCTCCTATGACACTTCTAAGACCTCATACTACCTACATACCAAAAATCATGATGATCCGATAAGCCGTTTTTGTGTTATGTGCGTTTAAATAATCATTCTAAAAACTGCTGAAGCGTGTTCCGTTAAGGATTTAAAGTAGGTACCTAGGTATACGCAAACAATATTTTTTCTAATATCTTCTATGTTCAGATTTTTAACTCTCTTCAGCTTTATTGTGTGTATAGATAGATAGATTGTACAGGTGAGATCTGTCATGCTAGATGATTATGAATAGTTTGTAAATATTTGATCTTAAAGATATGTATTGTTAATACACTGTACTATGTGACTTTCTGTCATTGACACTTCATATACTTAAACTGTCAGTGCTTGTACGGGTGACCTAAAAGTGATATTCTATTTAAGTGCTTTCGTGGGTTGCGTACAAGAAGAGAGGCCTATGCTTAGCAGTGGGCGATAGCGGGCTGATGATGATGATGATGATGTGGGTTGCGTGGCACATTAAATGGTAGTTCCAGGATGTTTGGACATAGTATGGTAGACACAGAACTAAGCCATGTCAGTGGCCCTTAGGGCGGTTAAAAACTCTACACTAGAGTTGGCCACTCTCATTCAAGCTTACATATTTCCTGTTCCAGCTGTTCGACTCACAAAGCTGGACCTACACGTACCTGCTGGCTGACACAAACACGAAGGAGGCTGTGTTGATAGACCCGGTTATGGAACATGCGGAGAGAGACGCCGGGTTAGTCAAAGATCTGGGGTTCAGCTTGGTTTATGCTAGTAAGAGTCATATTTTTTTAATTGCACCTTAAAGTCAGATATAAGACCAATATGACGATAAAATTGACACGCATAAGCGATGCGAAGAAAAGGTGTAGGCTTGAGTTTTAATTAAACTGGCTCTCAAATAGCTTAGCTTTAGGACTCCTCTAAGTATGTTCCAGTAAATCATACATAGAAATAATATAATATTAATATAATATAAGTAGATAATCACGTATTACTAGTATTGTACGCCCCACCGATGCCTTAAAATACCGAGCGTAAAGCTCGAGAGGCTGTAACCCTGAATAAACGATAAGTAATCGTACATTATGATGCCATTTGCGCATCGTCTATGATAATGACTGGAGTAGGCGTATTGATTACCACAACCACCTTCATGGCGTTAAAACCGATATAAGATTGACTAGGGGCGTCCCACGGTATTACCCGCGTTAATCCAGAATAGAAAGTAGTAGCATGTAATCTAATCTAGGGTCTAATCTAATCTGTCCATACTACATTTCATCCAACTCCCATAAGCTAGTTAGGCACAAACTTTAGCACTTACAATATGATTTGAATTATTAAGATTTATGAAGATACTAATACATAGGTACCTACCTACCCTACCATATACGAGTACTTGATAATGCCATTCAGTACATAGAACCCTACCATATACTTATCTATTTACTTAATCATGTTTCAGTTAACACACACATGCACGCGGACCACATAACAGGCACGGGTCGCCTAAAGGGCCTCCTACCAGGAGTGAAGAGCGTCATCGGCGAGACCTCGGGGGCTCAAGCAGATATGTACGTGAAAGATGGTGATGCAATCAAATATGGGAGCCATACGTTATTGTGTGCAGCGACGCCGGGACATACGAATGGATGCTTCACATACGTAGCGCATGATCAGGTGAGAACTCTTTACAAGTTATGTTTGCCTAGTAGTTTGAACTAGATCATTCTAGTATACATTGCAAAACCTTTTTGGTTCGAATGTTGACATGCTCGGGTCATCTCAAGAAACTTCAGTAACTCAAGCTGATATGTACGTGAAAGGCGGAGATGAGATTAAAATATGGAAGCCATAAACTATTACGTGCAGCGTCGCCGGGACGTACTAATTAATCATAGATTATGGTTGCCTGGTACTTTATCATTCTAGAAAACTTTGAGTCGTTTTACTTTAAAAGTTGACAAAACTCTGGTAATTTGAATATTCTTCCGACGTTCAAGCAGAATACGTGAAGGATGCAGACGAGATCTAATAGTATATGTGAGCTATATTCATGATTGGATAAGACCTCTTCACGGGTTATGTTTGCCTGGTACTCATAGTTATCTATAGTTCTAGTTATTTTGCTTACTTAATGGGTTAAAGTTTGTTAAAAGTGTCATCGGTGAAACTTCGGCAGCTTAACAATCTGCTCGAGCTTTTGATTCTCGCTTCTCGCTAATTTACTTTCTAGTTATTTTGTTGTTCGGATCTAAGTATTTCTTCTGCATTTTATAAAAAAAAAGTCCATCAAATCAATCATTTTTATACGATTTTGATTCAAACTAATTGAATTCTAAATAGGTTTTTCCCTGTTTCATCAACATCGAATTATCGCTAGAATTCAAGCATGCAGTGTGGTCAGATAACAGTATGTTGTGATTATTTTTGTAGTGTTGTTGTTGAGTGTGAAAAAACAATGAAGCCATATAAATGGTCTGTTTGTGTGTGCTGATGTAACAGAGATAGTGGATTTAATCAGCACTGCACTATCAGAAGAAGAATAAATAAAATATTGTGATTAGAAATAAAACTATGGACGTAGAAAGTATGATAATTAAATTAATTAACTTTGAATTAGCACGTCCGGTCAGAAACCTTTAATATCTTACTAGCGGTGAGTAGCAGTGAGACGAGGTTATAATCGCTTTAATCCTGAATAAAAAGTTGCATGTGTTAATACTGGATCTAATCTAACTCCATACTGAATTTCAACCAAATCGGTTTATCCATTTGACCGTAAAGACGTAATAGACATATACACGCGCGCGCAATAACTTTTCCCTGTATAATATTAGTGAGATTATCAAGTTAGGCAAGCACATAATGATTTATTGATATGTTTGAACTTAATATATTTACTTTAACCAATTTCTTGCTCATTTCTAGTCGATGGCATTCACGGGCGACGCCCTCTTAATCCGCGGCTGCGGCCGTACAGACTTCCAAGAAGGTTGCTCCCGTACCCTCTACGAGTCTGTCCACAAGCGCATCTTCACACTGCCGCAGTACTATACACTGTACCCGGCACACGACTATAAAGGACTCACAGCGACTACTGTGGAAGAGGAAGTCAAGTATAATCCAAGACTGACGAAGTCGGTTGAAGAGTTTGTCAATATTATGAACAATTTAAACTTGCCGTACCCTAAAATGATCGGTGAGTGTTAATTTGATTGTTTTGTAACTATGAGTTGTTAAAAGGATATCGTGCGGCGCCACCGTCGTTTATTCCATTATGTATTTTTTTAAACTTAGATTTCAAGCTTTAATTTAAAAAAAAAAACAATCTATGTAGTTGCCTCTAATTGCCTAACTATCGATCTATATAAATTCTAAATAAATGTTGGGATATAAAGTAAAGATTGTTTGTGTGACTAGTAGCGACATCTAGTTACGTTTCACTGAACTATTCTCTCCTTTGCTTTCAGACAAGGCGTTGCCGGCGAACAAAGTATGCGGTTTATATTAAAAGGTAGTCTGTAAATGTATATTATTGTACTACATAGTATTTAGAAAGTAAGAATCATTTTTGGATATTAATATAACTGAGAGGCAAATATGTGTAAACAACAGTTTATATGAAAGCAATTCCTTCGGAAAGAATTAGAAACGGCGCCACTGAAGTGTGTCGTAGAAAAGAACTAACAGTTTTTCATATTATTGCTATCCGGAATATCTAAATTATTTTTCATTTAAGTATTAGTTTGTCTCTATTTATTCTCTTCGGTAAAATATGAGGAAAATTATTCTATATATACCCCTCTTATTACAAAACGTGGTTTAAATATTAGTCCAGGACTTTAAAAATAAAAAGCCGGTTCTAATTGTTCAAACATCACATAGGAACAATCAAAATGCCAACTTCAATTTAGAACGTGGATTTATCATTGGTAACATTTTAACAGTTTGATTATTATGACAGAAGAAGGACAAATTTCGAACAACAAAAACGGACTCAGGTTTTTTATAGACCTGGACTAATATTTAAACCACGTTTTGTAATAAGACCCTATTTGTTATTGTTTGAAACTAAGATACTAAACAAATATGTTATTTTCCATAAACTAAAAAAACTAATATTTTATTATTTCTCATATGAATCATACACATCTTTGTCAATATCTTTGGCGAGAAGGATGTATGTATTTTTATATCCGTGTTTAATCATCAATATTCACACGACCCTGCTCAAACTAAGTCGATATTAAAATCTTCTTATTGTTTTTAATGATATCATTTTTGTATAAGATTGTTTATATGGATTATATATTTATTTATACAAAATGATTAATATTAAGTTACACAAAAGTGATATGTGATCGTTGAAATTATGTCAGTAAGTATCTTATTTTGTGATAAAATAATATTAGCGTAAAAGTGTTATCAAGTCTGTTATATAATTTTAATCTTGTAAAAAAAAAATAAGATTGTTACTCCTTGTTTCATTTCAAAAGTAAATGTTATGTTTTAGTGAGATCCCAGGATCCTAACATTAATGTCTTCAAATTTAAGCTTTATAATACTGTAAGTGACTACAGACCATGGAAAAGAGATAGCTATACTAGAGTACAGATAGATAGATAACACCTTATTAAAAACACCAACATACAAGGTTAAATACATAATGAAACACACAGTTAACTATTTGTCACTTCTAAGGATGTGAAATAGGTGTTTCAAGTTTGTATGAAACTTTTATACACAAGTGAGGTTGCGGGCACCTACTAGTACCTTATAAATTAGTACTTTAGTTATTAGCAGCAGTCACAGTATCAGTAACAGTCAAACAGCAGTCGTTCCTCAGTAATGAGGACAAAAGACTTGAGGAGGAGGAACCAGAGCTATCGACTAGCATAAAATAAGCAGCGTGGTAAGGTGCGGGCAGCAAATGTCGGTATTAGCAAATGTCGCGTAAACTGGCGGATAAATGGCTGTTTTGATATATTGCCACAGTTGTGCCGTTACCGAAGTAACCTTTACGAAGTACTAGTGGATGAACGTGGCTTCGCTCGTGGTGTTTTTGGATAAAAGTAGGCGTTGTCACTTCATACCAAACATCTTGATGATTCGTTCCTTCGTTGGATCGAGAAGGAGGCACAAACAGATCAATAAACATATTTTTTATTTGTTATTATAGCATGATTTAACAGACTTATGGATGTATATACATATATGATCCTAAAAATGACTTTAAACTGAAAACGAAAAATGAAACGAACGAAGCTGCGGATAATCACTAGTTGTATTTTACTATTTCTCTAAAAATGTATTATACATCCAGCCATAGCTATTTTATACTAAAATATTTAACCTGCATATAAAAGCGACTGGAGTTTACTAGCTCAAGTTATATTTTACAGCAGTTACCTAACGCCCAGGGTAGGGATTATAAAGCCCAAAAGGCTCGATGGACTCACAATTACTGATCGAGTGAGCAAACTAAGCGAAGCGTTTTTACAACAACTGATAAATAGATTTAATATAAATTGTGTCTGCAATAGAGAAACATTCTAGCCTTTCAGACCTGAACGAAGACATATATTAAGTAGGTAAGTAGGTACATAATATATGCTTTATGTGTGTTTCTATTAATCCAGTATTCTTGGTTTCAGAACGGAAAATACTAAATAATTTTGATTTGTTAAATACTAGATTATCCTACTAGACAGATGGGTATCTTCTAGGTAAGCGTGTTACACCTTAGGCTGCAGCAATGCTTAACATCAGGCAGGTTGTAGTCAAACGTAAACCTATCCCATGTAAAAAAAGTGGAAATCCTTTATAATTCTTAATTAAATGTTTTTTCACGTTAGTTATTGCTGTTGCGGTATTTATTGACTGTAAAATATGAAAACTGATCAGTTATAAGATGTAATGTTTTTCGGTAGTAGCAGACGTAAATTGGCTGAGAAGTTGGTTTTCGATAATAATATAAAAAAAATAATCTCACGAGGTGTGCTGTTCGCAGTAGTTACCACTAGTATGATAAGATATGGCCTGAACAAACAATGGCAGGTAACTTTGCGAGAAACTCTACAAGTTTTCATTTCGCTGTAGGGACTTGGCTTGCCTAAAATCTACATTCATCAAGTCGATGTAAAATCGAATATATATCACACTCGCGCATTTACCCCGCGCTTGCGCATCTCTAAAAAGAATGACGTTTACCTACATCGACAGTGCTGCTCCAACCCTTGAGCAGAAAGTACGTTACGCAAAACAATCTAAAAATATCACGCGAGTGTATAACCTAATCAGTGATCCCGTACACCTATATTGTGTGTTCCGATACTTGGACTTTACCTGGATGCCAGGAGGCGTCCAGGACTCGCCGACGACCACATTCAGGAGGACTTGCTGCAGGCCAGGTTTTTTTAGAGAAAAAAAGGGGTACGTAAAAGTTTCGCGTTTAGTGTAAATTGTAGTTTTCAAAAGTCCTGACTACAGGGCTGTCCAATTTCGAGTCGGAATTCTCAGTTTACTAGCTTAAACTATAGAAAATTACATATACTAATACACTTTTAACATTTTTTCCATTAAAAACTGTCTATCTACCCCAAGATTTGCTAACGATATTGTTTCATTGTTTGGACTTTATCACTATAGTCATAAGGTCTACTTTACTATATTTGTACAATGAATTGATTGTCTTGAAATGTCGTAATATTCGGACTTGTGTGATTTTGCAAATCTTAAAATTAACCAAAACTACTCTCATTTTTGTGTTACTTTAAAATAAATTCGTAGTCGGGAACATTTTAATCAATCAAAATGACCGATAGAACTAAAAGAAAAATACAAAAAGAGGACGATATTATGGATCTCGAATTAATGCTGCAACCATTTCTTACGTCAAAAGAAATGTGTTTTTTACGTGTTCAAAAGTTGTACGACTTGTCAACCAAGGTTCTTTTAGATCCCACGATTTTACCCAATTTCAAATCTCGCGCTGAAGACCTTGACGATTTACGTGTAGAATATAATCGTTGCATCAAAGAAATCAATTCTATAAACAAATTGTATGTACCTGGCTATATACCAACATATACCGAAGTCGACGCATTTGATGATTTGTTCTATTCTATTCGCACGGTTTGTGATAGTATATCTGAGCCATCATCGGTGCGTCGGGACTCTAATGAAAATAGTGACAGCACTCGCCGACGAGTAAAATTGCCCGAATTACAAATACCTAAATTTGATAGTCAATTACAAAACTGGATTACGTTCCGCGATACATTTCGTAGTTTGATACACGAAAATAATACTCTTTCAAACATTGAAAAGTTTTATTACTTAATCGCTTCTGTAACAGGTTCCGCCTTATCTATAGCGAAATCTATGCCAGTCACGTCGGACAATTATCCTATTGTGTGGGAATGTTTTGTAAAGCGTTTTGATAACCGACGTGCGCTTGCGTCTTCATTCGTTGATAAGATTCTTTCATACAAGGCGTTCACTACAGATTCGACTGAAAATCTAAATAATTTTATACAGGTTTATCAGGAAAATGTAGCCGCATTGCGTAATTTAAAACTAGCAAATTTATCCGAGTTTTTGTTATTCAAACTTGCAATCCGGAATCTGGATCCAACCACGCGCCGTGCTTTTGAATTGAGTATGGATCAAGACGAAATTCCTGCTATCGGGCAGTTACTTGACTTCGTCGAAAAACAGGCTCGTGCTCTGGAGATGTCAGATGCTAGGCCGGTGTACGTCAAGCCGTATATGCCGCCGCCTAGAAATACTGCACACAAGAACTACGTTAGTTCTAACATTCCAGACTCGACCAAACCGCTTCGTACGAAATCGACTTTCGTATCAGCTGTGGCCAGCAAGGCTCCCGCCGTTGTCGACCGTCAGAAATCCAACGAGTGTCCTTGCTGTCAAAAGCCACACGCTATATATAAGTGCGATATATATAACGCACTCACGCCTCAGCTCCGCGCTGCAAAGGTCAACGAGCTAGGCCTTTGTGGGAACTGCTTGAAAAGGCACGTTCCTACGGGGACAGGCAGTCACACCCGTGTCACGGACTGTCCGTCCCGAATGTCGTGTGTCGTGTGTGGAGCTCGCCACCATTCATCTTTGCACGTAGATACGCTTACGTGTCAAAAGAAATCGGCTGCGCTAGTTTCTACATCAGATACAACAGTACTTCTAGGTACTGCTAACGTGCAGGTAGAAGATGTTCAGGGTCATTTCCATGACGTGCGTGCCATGATCGATGGAGGCTCAATGTCTAGTTACATGACAACCGAGCTAAATGAACAGTTAGGCTTAAACAGACGCGCACTAGATTTCTTACCGACGGCGTTAGGTAAAATACCTGTAGATAACCACGGTCAAACCACTTGTCGAATTCGACCGCGCGACGGATCAGATAAACTGCGTTCCACGGACGTAGTGATAGTAGACGATATCGCAGGCGATTTACCTACTATGGTTCTACCTGACAAGATACTACATCACTATCAGCATCTCGAGTTAGCGGACCCTGACTTCCTCAATTGTGGCCCCGTGCAATTATTAATATCAGGGGACATATTCCCGCACGTCTATGACGGTGTGAAAAATATTTTCAGACATTCCTGGAATGCCCCCGGCCTTGCATTCTATTTACGGATACGTTATCACTGGGCATGTTGATTTAGATTTACTTAACGCAGAGGTCAATGCTCCCGCATGCCTCTCCGAGTGTTTACAAACAAATGCATTAGATCAAGTTGAATCGAACAGCGAAAAAGTAGCCGCCCGCGCCACAAGTTGCGCCTCTTTTTCAGAGTGTTCAAAAATAGGTGATTCTGATATAAACGAATTGAATCAACTGCGCGATAAGGTCAACGACCCTTGTGTTGTTCCTCTATCCACGTTGTCAACTTCGCTACAATCAACACCAAATGAGCTGAATCAACCTGAGGAAGTCAATGTCCCTTGCGATTATACTTCCTCTGGGTTTTCACCTACTCATGATTTGACTTCAGTGATGAATTCGTTGTGGGAAGTTGAAAATATACCACCTGACCGGGCAATGAAACCCGAAGATGAACTTCCAAAAGTACTTAACGCCAGCGCTGAACATAACCCGTGCGCTGATGTACTTTCTATAGAAGCTACTCCATCCGTGTTGCTCGCCATGCCAGAAGGGACACATGGCCCTAGCTGGCCCGCGCGTCCAGACTGGCCAGGCACATCAATTGTATCGGAGTTGAGACCTTTGAACGAATCAAAGGTGATGGTCACTAGGAACGTGCCATCGGATCCTATTTATGATTTATCTGAGAAGTGTTCCAACTACAATAAGTTAGTCAATGTTGTAGCTTGGATACATAAGTTTATAAATAACTGTCGCGCGCCCAAAGTCGAGCGTAAAACTACGCTCACGCTCGGTGATATTCGTCAGGCGCGGGACACCATCGTTAAGGCGGTTCAGCGGCATCATTATGCTGGAGATATACGTGCCCTCTCTCAAGGTCAGAAACCACAGCAGTCATTGCTGAAACTCAACCCCTTTGTTGATGAAAATGGTTTCCTGAGGGTGGGGGGTAGGCTAGCACATTCCACGCTGTCCTTTAATGCGAAGCATCCTGTGCTGCTACCTAAAAAATGTAATTTCACTGACCGACTAATCGATTACTATCACGTCACATATATGCATATAGGCCCCCGCACACTGCAGGGTATACTCACTCAAAAATATTGGATCGTTTCCGCACGCAATGTTATCAGATTGCGAACAAGACAATGCATTGTTTGCTTCAAGACTAGACCGACAACTAGACAACCTATTATTATTATTATTATGGGTCAACTCCCTGAGTTTAGGTCACAAGATACTCAGACGTTCTGTGCTGTAGGTCTTGATATAGGAGGTCCATTTCACATAAAAGAGTCTACTCTCAGAAACGCGCGCGTTCATAAAGCTTATTTATGTGTATATGTTTGTTGTTCAACTCGCGCTATTTACACGTACGTTCTTACGCAGTTAAGTACGGAATGCTTTTTCGCGTCGTAAGACCGTTTTACTGCTAGGCGCGGATTAAGTAAGTTACTGATTTCTGACAACGCGACCCACTTTGTTTCTGCGGGCAAACAGTTAGCTGAAGTTTCACACTTTTTCCGTACTCATACAGATGAAATCTCGGCCGGTTTCATTTCACGAGATGTTGAATGGAAGCATAACCCGCCAACCGGTAGTCATTTTGGCGGTTTATATGAAGCTGCGATTCGTTCATGCAAAGATCTGCTTAAACGGACGGTCGCCGACCGGTCTCTAACACTCGAAGAGTTGACAACATTATTCGCACGAGCAGAAGCTGTTCTAAACTCAAGGCCTCTTTGCGCTTTGTCATCAGATCCTAACGAGTTCGAGATACTCACGCCGGCTCACTTTCTCATAGGCCGCGAACTTCTCAGCGTACCGGAATACGACATAACATCTACTCCTGTACATAGACTCACGCGTTGGCAAATCGTACAACAGATGGCACAAAAATTTTGGCATTCATGGCGTAAGAACTTTCTCCACACACTTCAGGAACGTCAGAAGCGGTTCAGTGGATGTCGAGATCTGAAGGTGGGAGACTTAGTGCTCATTCATAGCGAAGCACCTCCCCTTCAATGGCCTTTAGCCAGAGTTACAAAGCTCCATCCGGGAGCTGATAATGTGACCCGTGTTGTCACTGTTCGCACGAGGAATAGTGAATTTACTCGACCCGTGGTCAAATTGAGTCCTCTCCCCTTGGACGATGACTCATAGTTAATTCTATGTAAATTCACACAATTCCCTAGAAGTAAGTTAGTTAAGACATTAGACTTAGCAATATCTTTACACCTAAAATTATACAGTCCACTCATATCGTTTTACAAACATTTATCCTATTAACATTGTATACAGTCCACACGCTCTCGAGCTACATAAAATATTCTTGTTCATCACATTCAACGAGAAATACTGTACAACATTTAGTTACATATTAACACTAGCTGCTTGCACACTTTACAGTGACACTGCTAGTAAGAACTGAGAAATCCGAACGTCGGATTTGGTGGGGGGAAATGTAGGGACTTGGCTTGCCTAAAATCTACATTCATCAAGTCGATGTAAAATCGAATATATATCACACTCGCGCATTTACCCCGCGCTTGCGCATCTCTAAAAAGAATGACGTTTACCTACATCGACAGTGCTGCTCCAACCCTTGTGCAGAAAGTACGTTACGCAAAACAATCTAAAAATATCACGCGAGTGTATAACCTAATCAGTGATCCCGTACACCTATATTGTGTGTTCCGATACTTGGACTTTACCTGGATGCCAGGAGGCGTCCAGGACTCGCCGACGACCACATTCAGGCGGACTTGCTGCAGGCCAGGTTTTTTTAGAGAAAAAAAGGGGTACGTAAAAGTTTCGCGTTTAGTGTAAATTGTAGTTTTCAAAAGTCCTGACTACAGGGCTGTCCACTCGTGTGTTGCTAATTTCAGAATAATTAACTTTGGGTATTATTATGAAAACGGTTCTAGAGCTATTTGAATTTGGTAAATTAACAAGCTCAAAATTATAATAGTGTTATGAGACTTGGGTAGGACGAAACTATTTTTGATGATGATTATAGTTTTTTTCTATAAAATGCTTAAATCTATCTATAGATTTAGCATATAAATTAAGTAAGTACCATCGGTAAATGATGATGAAGATATTCCTTAAATTTAGACGACCGTACCAATTACAGGCACTAATGTGAGAAAAAAATTCGAATTTTGTCTGGAAAGATCTATCAAATATTTTTTACGTAAACACACTCGAATGTTCACACTAAGTGTGTGTGAAAGATCGATTGTAGGAACCTTTGCAACACATTCCATCAACTTTGCTCTGACGTCACTAGAGGCTTGCGTAACTCTATCCTAACACTTAGTATAGATATATCTACGTATCCTGTCGAGTTTTAGGCCGACCTAAAAATACACTAAAGGAAAACCTTTATCCGTTCATATCGATACCACCGAATAGACGCATTATGGCGTGAGAAAGTTGACATCTCTTAAGTCGAACTTATCTTATAATCTATGTATACGTATTACGTATGTTGTTAAGTGGCATTCCATTAAACTTAATTAAATAATTACCTTTCCCATGAAAAAAATAAGAAAAAAATGAAGTATTTTCGTGGGTCAGATTACACGTCAAATTGTAGGTTCCGGCTGATTGTCTTAGTACGGCAGCCATGTCAGAGGCCCCTTGGTCGTCCGAAAACTCTCGACACCAGAGTTGGCCAGTACTAGGAATATACATCTATACTTACCTCATACGATTGTATGATTTTGGATGAGATGCCTAGAATAGGTGTTGTCTGACTCAATCAAAATCAAACTATTTTGACCACTGATAGTCAAGCATTTGACAATTAGGTCGCATGACGCTACTCCTGGACATGACGCTCTGTGGTAGAAGTTGAAAAAAAATATGTTTTGGAATGAATCTGACTCTCAAACGACTTCCACTCCTAAAGTGGTGAAACGGGATTGCAAGTTTGTATGATACGTTAATTGATAATACTTTATTATTGATAATTCTTGATAATACTTTATAATTTTTGAAGCGAGCGAAGTCGTGTGCCAACAATAGTCCAGTATATATTATAATCGGTTTCTTCTAGGCAAGCGCGCTAGATCGCAGATTACAACGTTGCTTAACATCAGGCGAGTTGTAGTCAAGAGTAAGCCTATGTTATTTGAAAAAACAAAGTAGCACGTACACTTAGTATTCTTTGGGCTATTTCATCTCTGCTAAAAACCTTTCCCATTTCCAACCTCACACCCTAACAATAGCTCCATATGAATAATCAAATTACGCGGCCCGGAATAAATTCCAGCAATAAATGTGTTATTACATTTACGCCTTGACGAATGTTGCGGCTGTTATACAGAAATCTTATTTCGATTTCTTCTGGGTTATGAGGAAATATTACTATGGTCTCTGTGAGTCGTATTTCCTCATGGCTGAGGGTCGTGTTCTCTTGGGCAGATACATCATGGTGGGCGACCAGGTCCTTCCACGGAAGACACATGTCCTCGGATACTCAAACATGCCGGTTTCCTCACGATGTTTTCCTTAACCGCTAAGCGAGTGTAAATCCACACATAACTTGAAAATACAAGTCTTTGGTGTAGGGCCGGATTCGAACCAGGGTGAGTCCAGGATGATAAGCATTAAACAGAAACTGGAACCGCCGAGCCACACTCGTTTATCTATGGTACGAGTAAGCAAAAATACCAATTTTATTTGTTTATGACTCCATAGTTACAAAGCTAAGCGTTAACTCCATAGTTGAGAAGTTGAGCATCCATGTGTGCATAGCATTGAGAGGGTAAAAGGGTACCTATTATTACCTATGTTTGACATGTTTTTAATAACAAAAAATTTCATTATGTTATTAATAAAACTTGACATTGTAACTTCTAAAATTTTATTAAAACTAAATCTTTTGTCTTTAAACTAAGAAGTTAAAATCTGTTTTGAAAGTAGGTAAACTATACCGGCCATTTTGTACTTTCTTTTCATTTATTGGAAGCAGTAGGTATTTATCAATAACATAGTAGATTGATATACCTATGTGCTCGTAACGTATGCATATTGTACAAATATTAAACAAAAAAATACATATAATCTCATATTTTTCTCGTACTCTCTGTGCTAGCCCAGTATGACTGTCACATCGGTAAGTTAAAGCAGTAAGTTTTAGTTTTTGGCTGCCCCCGTGGCGTTTCTAGGTCAAAGTTCTGGTTTTTTCTTTAGGTATTGGCCGTTTGGCTAAACCCTCGACATAGTATAGCAAAATACCTGCTTGAATCATATTTCTAATTACTGAGGGTTACTCTTACGCAGAATTGATTAATTTTGGATCTCTTGGTCAGTTTTATTTAACACGGAATCAATTGTTGTGCAAGTAAAGATATGGTTATTTTACATACACTATTTTATTTTCCTTATTTTACCTTACTTATTTTGTGCATTAGAGTATAAAACCGACATAGCACTAGCAGACACCACAGAGCCAAACTTTTTTATACATACACACTATGTGATATCAAGTCGAAATGCCTCGAAAGTAAAGGTATTATTTCCCTCAAAAATAATTAGTCAAGATAGATTAGCACTTTCGGCAAAAGGGAATCAAGATTACCAAATACAACTTTACTTATATAAAGATAACATAAATACACAGGAATAAGGTTATAGACGTGTAGTACACTCTTAAAATTATTGTAAATAGTAATCAAGAGTACCAAACCAAGCATCCAAGCAACCAAGGTCCTACAGGAATATTTACATACGTGTGCTTAGGCCAGTCTATACCAGTACTGTGTGCTATGTCGTTTGGCTAAGCTAGACTCATAGTGGCGTCTATAAGTAATGGCCGAGGTATTTTACCTTGCCCGAGATGGGACTTGGCTCTGTGTTCCAATTTTATTTCATGTGTATTGACTTTGAATTGGTAGAATTGTTGTTCTCCTAAAGTGAAGATGAGATAGAAGAAAGAAAGAAAAATATTTATTTACTTATAGAATTACAGATTTGAATGTAGGTTAAAGGTATAAAGAAAACCTTAAAACTAATATTTAATAATCATTTAATAACCTATTTTTATACATATATAGGTATGTATATATGATTCTACGATAAGAAGAAGTCTTAGCAAAAGATATATAGGAAGTCGGTAAAACAGAATCTCAAAAACATATCCCTCTTTAAAGATATTACTTAGAGACTATCACCTTTTTTTTAAGGTATATCAAGAACAACAGAAATTTACTTAAACGAAATCACTCCATTCGTTTGTAATCCTGAGTAAAACCTCTCAGTGCCTCAATCTTGGGATGTAAGAGCATCCAATAAATGGAACAGATACGAGTCGCATTTCGTTGCGAGCCAAGCGACGCCATTAGTGCATCTGCAGAACGTCTGCGGCGTCCAGAATGTTCGAGAATGCCAGATATTTGCATGCTCTCTGTGACGTCACGGCGCCGGGCTGAGCACTCGCTTGTACGGCAGATTACAGAGTCAAAGATTGTAATAGTAACTTTGCCCTTTATGCATGTTAAAATATTGGGCAATTTAAATATACTGATAAAAATAGAATAGAATAAATAAAAATATTGAGAAATAGGTATACACATGACACATTCATGCAATAAATAAATAAATCAGCCCAAACACAGCCCCAACTCAGCATAATGCTGATTACTGGAAGCAATCAGCGCTGGTCTTCCGTTGGGGCCGGCTGTGACGTCACGCACGAGAGAATGATTTAAGTGATGATAGCGTTTGTAGAGATATTATAGGTACCTACCACGCGTGCTTGAGTGTCATATTTAAAAATGGCGCCCGGGCAGTTCTGACCAAATAGATACTTACGTGGAGTGGGTAAAATATACACGTACCCAAAAAAATACTTCACAATATGTCAAACTAACTAATAGCATAACGCCCCTCTTTTTGTCTTCGGTTAAAAATAAAACACAAGTATTTTTTGCGGTAGGTAACAAGAGAGAAAGAAAATCATTTATCGTGACAGATTTTATTGAAAAAACACAGCAACATAATAAAAGAAAATATATAAAGAAAGTAATAAAGAAGTCATAAAGAAACATAAATTCTGCCACAACACGGCCCCAACTCAGCATAAAGCTGGTTGTGTGCAAGCAACCAGCGCTGGTCTTCCGTTGGGGCTGGACTGTTAGAAGGTAGTTTATGTACTGTATTGAGTTTAACAGTGTATATCTTGCCCGGTAGCCCGTGCAAACTGCCTTATTGTAAAGCGTTGAAAGCACAAGACAAATGCACTGTAAGGTTTTAGCGCTCATTTAACATTAATGAACCGCGGTTACTTAGTGCATAATATTTATTATATATGCTTGGCAATTAGAAACTGATATAAAGATTTATGCTCGTAAACTTTTTCAGTAGAACACGATTCATTCAACGTGATTTTCATAAAGAAAATCATTCCATCCTTTTCACATAATATAATATAATAGTATCTCCTGTATTAGTGGGAAAGGTATGGCATGATTTTCGCCGCTTTCTATTAAAGTCACGTTTAATAATCCAGGTAATACGTGGGATTCTTTTTGCTATATCGCCCATCATTCTAGAGATTACAAATCTTTGTCAAAATACTATTTCCGTTTTGTTATAAAGAATTACCAGCTGTATTGTAAACCAACACTGTTTTTAGTGCAATAACAAAAGCTATAGAATCAGCCTGGAAGACAATTCACGGGCAGAAAATAAAATACTATTATCTAACTGGCAACATTGTGCTATCAAACCGGAATAGCTCAAACTACCGCTCACTGAAACTACCTACTTAATATGCCTAAGTATAGCTTTAAGGCCGTCTAAAAGTAGGTGGTATGAAGTAGAGCAGGAGGAGACTTGGCACTCGACTACATTTGGACGTGTGTGCTCCGACTCGATCGATTCGCCTTTCAATTAACTTGAATGCTTCGAAGGCTTTCTTCGACGCATGTAACAATTCAGTAGCTAAACATTGCTAGGTTCAGCTAAGTTTTTAATACCTACCACACTCTCTCCCTCTTTGAGTCGTATTTCCTCGGAACTAAAGGTCGTGCGTGACTCCCCTGCACAATTTATTCGTTAATTCTATGGGGATGTTCTCTTGGGCAGATACATCGTGCTGGGTGATCAGGTCCATCCACGGTATCCTTAGTTAATAAGTATCCACAATAACTCATTTACTCCTCAAATACTATGATTGTTTTTAGAATAAAAATGGTTGTAGCAGGGGATGCAAAAAGATTATCATTTCTACTATGTAGATGTTTTTCCGGGATTTGATAAAGTTGAATTACTATGATATAAGTTTCAGCGGTTCTTATGTTATATATTATATTGTTTTTAAATCAATATTGAGCTTCCCCTATTCCTTTCACAGCGATTGTTGGATAAACCCTTGCGTAGTTACATCATAAGATTATAAAAAAACGTTTATTTGGCGTTATACTTTACTAGACAAACTATTTTACTAGACAAAACAAGGAAGGAAAGGAAATTCAAAGGCACCTGAACTGGTTAATAACTGTGTTACTTTGTTCGGGTAAGCTATGTCTATTTTTAGGTATTTGCTATTCTGTTAATCGCGTAGTAAGAATAGAACCTTGTCTTTTTCTAAAAAATAGAAGAATCTCCGTTACACATCGCAAAGCGTCAAAAGCAAAGGAATCCTTTAATGGTGGTTCTAATGGAATAAAGAGGATACGGGCTTATCGGTCTAGACCTTCGCTAGTCTAGACCTCACATTGTAGGAGCTGTCATAATATAGAAAACTAGCAGCGCCCTACGGTGTTGTCCGCGTAAAACTGTGAAATGTAGCCTAGTTGTTATTCTTGGTAAAATATGTATATCTTTACAATTCTTACGTTTCATCGAAATACATCCACTTCGAAAAAAATAATACTGATGCAGACAAACATCCACTTATTTTTAATTTACTTAGCACGCTCGACCAAATATTAAACGTATGTACTTCGGGATTCAACTTTTAATTATGGTTGTAAGTTTGGTGCTTGCAAAATGGCAAATTTTGCAAATTTTTGACATAGGAAACATCAATCATGTCTTATACACTTAATTTAATAAAATAATTTTAATTTAATTTGATTCAATTTACATTACTTATACTGTTTTTTTAAGATACTAGTGGACGCCTGCGACTTCGCTCGCATTAATTAAAGATAATTGTTGACCCTCTGCAGCTTTATTATATGTATAGGTTATTTAAATCAATTTCCCATACCTAAAGCCGTCCACAAACACACTAAACACTCAACACACACACACACCTCCAGTGTCGGAAAACAGCTCCACACCAACTTTCCCAACATGACAAGGGACGCGACACATTGGGCCCCGGAGACAGATATGTTTCACCGATTTTGTTACAAACGCACATATTTATTATGAATTTTGCGTATTTTTATTTTATTTTTCTGGGTTGTTTGGTCACGTATCTATTTGTATAAAAGTAGAGTTGGTCGTAAGTTTTCATTCGGAAACGATACGCTACTGCTATGCTTAGCATCATTATCATTATCATATAAGCCAGTGTCTACGCACTGCTGGGTATAGGCCTCATCTCCACCGCGCCACACAGTACGGTCTCCAGCCTGTCTAATCCAGCTCCTGCCAACGTGCTACTATCCTAATCATTTTTGTAATTGAATGCGCTAATTAAAATTCTTGTAATTTTTTATCTTTAATAGGAGTATGAAGTAAATTATCTTGAAGTCAGATGTCGTATCAATTTCATTAATTTTCCCTGTCATAGAAGTTGTAGAAACGCGTTCAAGAATAACGAAACCGCATGAAGAGATATTGATACAGATTATCGTCCAACTTTTAATCCATTAAAATGTTACAATTTTAGGACCGAATATTGAAAATTGTGAATATATAATTTGTAGCAACTTGTTTTACCCCTTTTTCCAAGATGGCGGCTGGGGGACAAGAGTGACGACCCCACAAACTTGAAGTTAAGCTTCTATTGACCCCTAAACATGCCCCAAAAATAAAATTGCGTCCTCTAAAAAATGCAAAGCTCACGTAACATTTCAATGGACAACTTCCCTTGAAACCATTCATAAAAAGGTTATTCACTCCAATCCTTTATTTCAACTCATACACGCATCTATAGATATAATACAAATCATTATTTTTAAAACAACGTTGACGGCTTTTAGCCAGCCACCCGAGCTCCAAATATCTCAAGAGGCGTCGCGTCGCGTCGCTAGATGATTGAATCCGCAAGGGTTTAATCAAGCCGCTCCGTTTGATCCATCCTCAATTAATTTCAAATGATTTATGTTATCGCACCGACGGGAGCGTTTGGACTGACTGAGATTATGTAGACTAACCGATGTTAAAAACAATGAAGACAAAGAAAGGCTATGTTGTTTAGTTAGGTTTTTACTTTGACAAAAAATGCTCAGGTGATTTTAATGTCTGTGAATTTTAATATATCTAGGTGATTTGATTATTATAAATTTTGGTAATTACAATTACAAAAGTTAACTCATTGAAAGTGTTGAACAAAACATTTGGCTCCTACGTTTATCAAAGCTAATTTTCAACAGTAAAGATAAAATTGAGTTTAGCATATTCCGCGTTTCATATGACTTTTATTTAACTGTTAATTTTGAACAAAAGTTTAACTGTAAAGTAAGTACAAAGCTTGTATTTAGTAAGAGAATACTAGGTATGTAAATAATAAAAAAAATATAAAGGTATAATGTATGTAATATTCGATTTCCAAAGAACTAGGTACAGTAAAAGAAGAAAAACCCTGATGTTAGTTGATGTTACTTTTTCAAGATAAATCTTTATCCAAGAAAAGTCGAGAAAAGTGATATCAGTAACAAGTATTCGTGTAACATTAACAATATTAAACCATTCTGTTGCCTCCCCGACATAAATCAAATAACAGTTTAGTTTCCAATATATTCTGATAAATAAAACTTGTAGACCTAATGGTAAAAAGATGAGACTCGTAAAGGACAAAAATTGTGTATTTTAGCAGTTAAGGATTTTTACATAAAAATACTATGTTTGCAATATAAGGAAAGATCATCTAAAATACTCATTGTTTTACAGATATTAATGTAATAATGCAGATATAAATTGTAGGTCCCGGCTGTTTGTCTAGTACGGCACTCGTTATACCATGTCAGAGGCCCTTAGGGCGGCTTGATAAACTCTCGACACCAGAGTTGGCCACTCTCATTCGATAAGAAGAAGAAGTGTAATTATGTATATTTGTTCATGAATTTCTGAGAAACTTGATAAACTCTCGACACCAGAGTTGGCCACTGTCATTCGATAAGAAGAAGATATAAATGAAAAAATAATACCTATGGATAATAGATATTCCACCACATTTTAAACAATACTTAATGATTTCTTTTTCAATTTTTATTATCATGTAAGTATGCTATCTTTGAGCAAAATTACTTACTTTTCTAACTGAAACTCAGATCACTCACGTCGACCAACCAACAATTGACCTTAATTCAGCAGATAATAGACAAAGCTTTTCTCCAAACAGCGAATCAAATAATTAGCCCAAGGGTTAGGAATCCGTACCTAATGACTGCAGCAAAAACCCCTCGCTGATGACTCAGAGGGTTCAGCATGACGTGATACTTTCTGTGTTGGGCGGAGAGACATGGAGCTTTGATATAATATTTGTGACGCTACACTTGGATTCTATAAGGGGTCAATTCTTATGTTTTTATTTCATGTTACTGTAACGGGCAATCTTTTCATTGGGCAGCTAATTATCATCCGTTCTTCCGCTCATTCGTTCCTCTTTAATACAATCCCACTTGCTATTTCATGCCAACCTGCTAATATTAAAATCGCAAAATGTTTGCGCGTATGTGTGTAGGTATATTTTCTTCACCCTCAAACAGCCAAATATCCTATCTCTTTTTTTCAGGAACCGATTGCTTTGATTGAATTTTTTTAATGAAGTTAGCTTTGGAGTAGCTTCGGTGTCTTTGATTGGCAAGCAGCAAATAGATGTAACAAAATAAAAGACAAAACTTCAAGACCATCTTCTTTATCTGATTAATTTAACACTTCATCATCATGTGAATTGGAATTGTCTCGAGATAAAAATAATTATACTCCTAATTATTGCGTTTTTTTATATATTAGCTCTATAACTCTATGGCAGTAGCTTGACGCTATCGTGTGGAGTGCGTTGCGTGGTTAGTTTACACCCTGCTCGATGCATTTATACACGGTAACTAGGTGAGTCGGGGCTGACTCATCGGGTAACGACACCGTTCAGTAAAAATGTATAAATAATTAGGTATTCGAACCTGTACATGTATATTTGCCTGAGTACGATTATTTAAGAATCTGACAGACGAGGGAAATATAGCTCAATACCTGGTATACGGCAAAGGCTGTTGCCAAAAAGAAAATAAGTCATTTTTGCATATTGATATTGGTATACATATTACTTACCTATTTTGATCGAATGGCTATACTCTGTCTGTCTAGTCAATTCAAGAGTAGTCAACCGTACCTAAGAAAAACATTTTACTCAAAACAATAACCCGTGACTTTGAACTATTAAAATCAATAGCTGCAGCTATTATAACAACCAATAAACAGGTTCGATGTTTGACCTCCGCCACAAAATCAATCAATCTCAATGAACGTTGCGCAAAACCTAACGAGTTTACAGCTTTCGTCGTCATTCTAAATTTTTTCTTCGATTTTATCTTGATACAGGTAAGAATTTTTCATTTTTCTGGAAGAGGAAGGTATGCCGGAACCTTAAGGCTTTCGTGTAGGAGAAAATGACGCATAATCATCGGGAAACCCAGACAAAGCCAGACGAACACGGCATTCGCAATAGCTCCGATAGAGTCCTCATTGTGCGATGCGTTTGGAGCAGTGCGCGTGCGTTAGCCTCCCTCGTGCGTCCCTCTCTGACCCGCGTGGAAGGGCGCTGCGTCCCGCTCGCTCCCGAGGGTCGATCTATACGCTAGCACGCTAGGTACGGCGGGTGACTCGCCTGGCCAGTACGCAGGTTTCTGGCGTGGCACGCGGACGGTCGTCAGTTCCACTCAGCAGAGCAACGCGGCCGCTAAAATGTCGCGCGCCGTGCTAATTATTAGTGTTTTTACCATATTTTTGGACGTCCTGCACGCCGGACAGGTGAGTTTAGTCCTTATTGTACCTAATTTTAGCGCCCAGAGTGCCGTTGGCCTATGACGAGGGCAAGTAAGTCGAAAATCGATTGAACACGTTTGACTAATGTTTTCACGGCGGTGTTAAATAGTAGCTGAAAAGACGCCGTTTTATGACACCGGTGAGATGCCGTAAAAGTTTTTTTTTTTTGTAAACGTTTTTTCCGTGTTTTCGTTGGGCGATGGATTAGATATTGCGTAATATAAGGCAGACTGACGATAAATTATACACGTTTAGACGTACACAAACACATACAACACACGCTTAGTCTAAGAAATAAAATTTATTTGAACATATTTCTCAAAAAGAAAGAAAGTAAAGACGTAATATTAGCAGTATAAATTTTATATATTACAATTTGATTATTTAAAATGAAATCATAAGTTTGTACGTACATACTCAAGAAGTATTAGGGTGAGTGAGTGTTTAGAGTTCGTTTAGAACAAAAGTTTTAAGAGATTGACTGCTCTGTTAGCTTAGTTGGTAGTGACTCTGCCTTCTAATCTAGGGGTTGCGGGTTCGATTCCCGCATGAGACAAGTAATTATGAATACTAAAATTTGTAATTACTTGTGTCGAGTCTGGCCGTTTCTATGTATAATAAGTATGTATTTACAAAAAAAAAAGTATATAAGTATTATATCCGTTATCTAGTACCCACGACACAAGCGTTAGCTTAGTTTGGGGTTAGATGGCGTTGTGTGCAATGTCCCGGAATATTTATTTATTTATTTATTTTTATTCATCAATATGCGGGTATTTGAGTATCAATCAAACCGATTACCTGAAGCAAGGCATTACACTTAGATATGTACACAAATAATAGAAGTAAGATCAAATAAGTTTCTAGTAAGACTTCATAAGATTATAGGTCCCGGCTGTTTGTCTAGTACGGCAGTCGTTAAGCCATGTCAGAAGCCCTTAGGGCGGCTTGAATAACTCTCGACACCAGAGTTGGCCACTCTCATTCGATAAGAAGAAGAAGTAAGACTTCTTTTAGTAAGATTTGATCATATGGTTGATTAAAACAGGGCAATAAAATTTACAACCACATGCATAAATTAAACTTCATTTGAAGCAGCAAGGGAGTTGGAACCCTCAGTAAGGAGGAACATGACCCCTAACGAGGTTTAATTGATATGATCAGCTGAATTAGATCAATGTACATTTTGAAGCCATGAACTATGACCTGAACCAAAGATACACACAGTAAACTTATAACATCGGGCTTCCGTCGGCCATGGAAAACATAAAACCACGTAAGTGGACATGTACATACATGTGGATCCCTTTTAAAAACAAAAGGACTAAATTAGTCATAAGCTAGGCAATAGCAATAATAACGTCAAATACACTCAAATCCAGCTATATTCAAAGCGAGAGTGAATCGGTTCTTATCGGGTAAGCACGCTCCATCTTAGGCCATAGCCTTTGCTTACCATCAGACAAACTATGGCCAAGTGTAAACCCGTATTAGGTATAAAAAATGTAACAGTACAAAAAACTTTATATAAAAAAAAACAAAAATAATAATTTAATTCAACTAAATATGAAGAAAAAATAACTAAAACTACGCAAAATTAATCTAAAAGCGAGACAACCTAAAAGAAAAATCTTATCTAAGAAAAAGAATGAAATACACGAATCAAAAAGAAAAAAATAATAAAGAAAGAAGAAGATAAACCTTCCATGCGTTACAAGTAAAGTTACCCTCTAAAGTAGAAAAAAGCCTCAAGACAAACAAAACGCCAAGTAAAAGAAAGATCCAAGCAGATATTGATCTAAGCGAGTACTCGGCGCCGTGTCACGCAATACGCTTGCCCTCGAGATACCAAATTGAATTCTCTTGTACACGCCATGACCCATTAGGTACATGGAAATGTAATAAAATCTTCAGCAATTGTAAGGAAGAAGATATTGGAAAGGCTTTCGAATAGTAAAGATAAAGATAAAAGCTTTATTCACCTTATGACATCACATCAGATAGGGCAAGTCAGTTAACATATTTTCCTTAAATACTAAGTAATATATCACTCTTATTATCTAATGAATTTATTTATATAATTATAAGTTTTTGCATCTAAATTACAATCCCAGATAAAATATGATCTCTAATGTAACTAACATGAAGAAATGAAGATTCTACTAGTGGCATTTGTAGTATTGTGAGCTCTTCTTCTTTTCATATGATAATAAAACTCTCTAGTGTTGATAATTTTATAACTGTTTATTAGCTATCTGTCATTGATCAACAACTGCCGTTATATGACCAACAATTTAACGAGTAGTGTGGATAGTGTTAGTCATTATTTGTATTGATGAGGGGAAAATACACTAGTAGGTACACTCTAGCCGTAATTAGTACCTACTGTTTATCGATTTAAAGGTAATAGTTTTGTGTAAAATTAGAAATTGTGGGTTTTTATTTTGAAAATCTGTCCAAAAAATCGCTATATTAGTAAGAAGTTCGTTACTCGACATCTTTGGGGGCCCATCGCAATTCCTTGGCTAACGCTCTCCCCTGTTATCAGATCACATGATATTGGTAGCTTGATTTTACTGATGCGTGATTAATTAGAAGACACTTTGGTTTGAAGCTTCTAGTTGCACTTCTCACTATCTATAAGCGAATACACAAACCATATTTAATAACTTTTAAGACTTCCGTCTTCCATTTCAATGCAGCCGTTGTGCAATCACATAGACCACTCCAAACCTTTACAATTACATTGTAACTGCAGTCCCAGCGATATAGGTCGCACGTGCCTTCCGCAAGCTCTTAAATTTAAAGTCAAGAACCGCCTTAGCAGAGCTATTCGCTCTATTACTGCATTAAATGAATATAGTATGAAGCTAGTGAGAGGTTAAAGCTTTATTGTAGAGCTGGGTTTAGTGAATGAGAAGTCTGGAGATGTTTATTCTACTCGTTTTCGTTCGAATGAGAGGCTAAATTTCTAGAGTGAAGTCAAAGCTTTGTTCTTTTCGTTTCGTGCAAAATGCAAAGCAAAATTTTTGTTTTGGGAATTTTTAGACTTTAAAAAGCCTTTGGACATATTGGAATTATCGTAATGAACTAATCATGTTAAGCCAAATTGGTTTTCTTTGTCAGATCTATCAATTGATTGTGCATTATTGCGAGTGTCCTTAAATAAGTTATTAACATACATTTGCAACGTGTTGATTTGGATAAGTACATTCAATAATATGTGGTAGATGAGAATAACAGGGAAAGGCCATATTATTTATTTATCAGCAGTAACAAAATAATTTTGTTAAAAGTTAGATAAGGCATCAACTAATCCACACAATGCAAAAGTTTCCTTAGACAAGTGTCAAATTTATATCGGACTTTTTGAAAAAACTTAATCTGAGCTGAGCGCTGCCGTGAGTGGCTTTTATTCTTCCTCCAAATGAATAATATACGAAGCTACAAAGAAATCAAAGCTTTATGACTTTGTAGAGGCGACGTGCCGCGAGTTTCAATCACTTGACCGGTCGAGAGTTCTTTGTCTCCGGTCTGCAGTTATCATTGGGATTATTTGGAATGTTGGGAGGTTCTTAGTATTGGTTTTTGTACTTTGTAATTTATAAAAAACGCATGGCTATGTTTAGTATAAACATGGACAATCTTCGAATTCGTTTAGGTTATTAGTGCAATTACAAGATAAAGATAAAAAGATAAGGATAAAGAATCTTTATTGATAATGTAAAGTTGTAACATGGGTATAAGTACTAATATCATAGAGTATGCTACACAAATTACAATATCTCGTCAAATTGAATTTATAACATTTAGTTTTAATAAAATTTTAGAAGTTACAATGTCAAGTTTTATTAATAACATAATTAAAATTTTTGTTATTAAAAATATGTCAAACAGGTAATAATAGGTAAGTAATCATACAATATGTCAACTTAAATAAATCTTGGTACTGTCATTTTAGCTGTATAGGGGCTAAAATGACAATTTGCAACAAGGAAAGTGATAGTGAAGATCTATTTGATAACTAGGCTTTGGATTAAAGTGTTTAGGACTTTTTTCTTAATCTCTATAATACCACAGAGTATAGAATACAAGTAATACTAAGATGAGAAAACGCTGGGTACTTCCGTAAAGTATGCATTGGTATTTTATGAAACCATTATGGCAAAGATGTAAACGAGCTATTTTAATAAAATACAATTTTTTTTTCAATTCTTACATAAACTAACGCCGTTTCAGTAAAATATGTAAGTCAACATCATCATCAGCCTGTTATCGCTCACTGCTGAGCATAGGCCTCTCTTCTAGTACGTCCCGGATTGAATCCGCAGATTGAATCCATTGATTGAATAAATTGTCGTGTCTTATTATTGTCTGATATTTTTTTATTAAAAAATGGCAAGAGTTTTTAATGCATTTGTGAAAAAGTCTTCTTTCTTTTCTCGGAAATCTCCTACCAACTTCCAGTAAAGCCTTAAAAAGGGTACACGTATACACCCCGAAGTCCCGCAGCCGCAGTGCGTAATCACGACCGATGATCGGCAGCACCACGTCTCATGCCGGCGTATTGCGCCTGAGGGATCTTATTGCCATTTACATAACGACTAGCGATATTATACTTAAAAGATGCCTCATTGTCGTAGAATAATGGAAAAATTACGTCAGAGGCACTAGCGGAGCAGAATATATCTAATCATTGTCTTGTCTCAACAGCGGGCGTGAGGAGTTCGGGCTCGGTGAATAAAACAGCACATAGTTTGATGTACATTGTATTGGTTACAGTCATCGTATTACAAAGATTCGTGGCAGGTGAATGCAGTAATAATCAAGGGCACAGATCTAGCAGACACTTCACCAAACACGTAGCGCAATCCTGCGAAGTGAACGCACCACCAGCCCAAGCAATAAAATATCTAAACTGTTGCTCAGATGATACGTTAATGACTATCGTGGAAATAAATTGGAAATTACTAGACCATTTTATCGATTGGATGACACGTAAAAATTTAGGTTTCAGCAGCTAACCATACCGAACTTCTAGTGTGGTTTGAGGTTTGACACGAGCGAATGCGACTAACACGAACATACCTTAGTTACTATGTAGAAATAATACCGACACGCATAAGTCTACTTTTTTGGTAATTACGAGTAGCATTTAGTCATAGGCGTTTGACTGGACTGTGGATATTGATTGGTCCACGGATGTTATAACAGAACGGTTAGTATAACACAGAACACTAGTTCGATGTCTATGAGTTGTATTTGTATTGTTATTATAACAGCTATTAACGACCCTTCTGTGCTGTAAAGTTTCTCATAAATGATAATGAGGCTTAGTAAAATTATATGTCAGGCGTGAAGCGCTGAGGTGTTTAATGTTTTATTGTCGGTACTAGGTAAGTGGTTATAATTGTTATTGCTTATAATATATATCTGTATCTCATATTTTCTTAGAACTATTACGATAACAAACTAAATTGTGCGTAGTTCATAAAAGTCACAATATTAATAGGAATGGAATAAATGGCAAGAATAAGACTCGAGGAATCACTACCTCAAAATAAGATAGAGTTACAAACATAAAAACTTTTCTACCGTATCTGGAAAGATTACCGAGACACTGGCAACATCAGCATTTTCTGCGGACTCAATAAAATTATGCAACACAAGTTTCCGTCGTCGCCTGCCAAATAGCGAACTCGATAAGAGCTGTTTAGATGCCAAGAACATCCAGGGGCGTTCCATTTTCACAATTGCATCATTCTTGGTTATGTTGGTATTACTGCTATTGGGTGAAAACTTTTTGTAGATTTTCGGAAAAGGTTCTATTCAATTTTGGGGAATTTTGAGGAAAATATGGCAATATCTGAGTAAGTTGCACTACTAGTAAAGGTCACAATAGAATCAATCTTATGTGGATCGATAAAAATCTTTCTTGAAAAGCCATAGAACAATTTATATATGTACTATGTACATGGTAAAATAAACCTTAGTTAATACAAAACCATGGTTGACTTTCTAAAATCTCTTTCTAAATTTATATAATTCTCAGGTCTTAATTCGAACAAAACCTTTAATTGTTACAAATTAAAAACAGCAGTCCCCGAAACTCTTATAGCAGCTCAATATAAATATGTTAATGGTTTCATTCCAATAACTGTACTTTTCCGTGGCCACAAAAATTTGGAGGAAAAACTACATTGTATTCGGGAGTCAGATTGTATTTCCTGGCAAGCATCAGTGTTGCCACAAATGCGGAGCTTTATTGCCATTTTCCCTTCTTTTAAAGGATTTGGGGGCTTTATAAAGTCAGTGGGTATTGTTCTAAAAACGGTTTGGAGTGGCTTTTGTTCGCTTGGATGTGGTGTGATTACAGATAAGAGCGAGCTTGTCGGTTGATTAATAGCGATCTTTTGGAATAACTCACTTGCTTTCGTCTGAAGTAATGCGATGGCCGTTTTGTGTTCTGTGTCCTGTGGTTGGACTTTATGGTTTGAATAAAAATGTTTACGACTTTTTTTGCGATGGAGATTATTTAGTATATGTACCTAGGTGTATTCATAATAACGTTGAAAGTTATGTAATATTACACTCTCTGAAACATAAATAATGCAATAAATTTTGTCAGCTAGTATTAAGAGAATTGTTGCAACAAGATTATAGATCAAAGCTACGTGATACTAAGTTGAAAATGAAAACAGACAGGAAAAGTAAGGTTTTGGTGGTTGAAGCTGGTACACAAACAGACTTCGATAATGTTCAGAGTCCATTGAGCGAGAATGATATGAGTAATTCTATCATAACAAGAAACGATTCAATTGTTGGAGCACATTTAAGTAGTAGTAACAGACAAGATCAGTTTTTTCTGGGCTAAAAATGGTATTCGCTTCCTTCACCAGAATATTGATGGCTTAATTAATAAAGCTAATTCATTCACAGTAGAACTTCAAAAACTTTATGACACAAAGAAACATGTCGATGCTTTGGGATTTACTGAACATAATATGATTAGTACTGACTCAGGGAATCTTGATATTCCCAATTTTGCGTTAGCAGCTAAAAGCTGTCGAAAATCACGTCGTGGTGGTGCATGCATACTTGTTCATAAAAGTCATAAATACAGAGAAATAAATAAGGTACGAGATTTCAGTGTAGTGAATATTGTAGAATGTTGTGCAGTAGAACTGTATGAACACAATATTATATTCGTTTGTGTTTATAGAGCACCTAAAACGGATAAGTCATCAAAAAAAGTATTTTTCAGCTGTTTAGAAAATATTCTTAATTGTACTTGTGTCAAAAAGAAAAAAGTTATTCTTTGTGGCGATTTTAATATCAATGTTCTAGAAGATAATGATACCACGAAAACTCTTGAAAACATTCTGAAAGCCAATAATTTGAAGATATCATTACATGAGCCAACAAGGCCAGCTAGTGGAAAATGTCTCGATAACTTTATGCATAATGTGCGCGGATCTTCATGTGAGGTATTGCAACTGGCTTTATCTGATCATAAAGCACAATATTTTAACTGTCCGGTCAAAAATTTTTTTCCTTTTCGGTATTGGTACTCTTACAGGCGAGACTATAGTTTAGAAAATTTAGATAAATTTAGGGAATGTTTGAGTAACTTATCATTTAAAGAAGTTTATGACAGTTATTGCCCAAATGAAGCTTTTAACTATTTCCATGACATCTTTAAATTGTTGTACGATCTTTGTTTTCCTTTAATAAGACGGAAAAATAATATACATAAAAAGGTTTTGTGGATATCTAAGGGTATAAGGAAATGTTCAATTAAAAAAAGAATGTTGTTATGGAGGTATAGACGGTGCCCAAGTATTGAGAATAGAAATATTTTTAAAAATTACGCTAAACGGTTAAAACATATAATGAATTTAACACAAAAATCTAGGAATAACTATGAAATTCAATCTGCATCCAACAAGTCAAAGGCTACTTGGAATGTAATAAATAAGAATACAAATGTAAACCCTCCTAATGTGGACATACAAAATATAAAATGTAATAATGAAATTCTGACAGATCCCAATGACATTGCGCAAGCTTTTAATGACTTTTACATAAATCAAGTACAATTAAATAATTTAAATAGAAATAAGGCTAAATTGACTCATGTTAATAGATCAAACTCTATGTATATGCCTCATTCTACTCCAAACGAAATTTTAAAAATTGTTATGTCACTAAAAACCACGGAAAGTACGGGATATGACGATATATCAACTAAAGTAATAAAGAATGTCTCACTCATTATATCTCCAGTGTTGAGTCACATTAACAATTTATGCATAGATACTGGTATTTTTCCCCATAAACTGAAATTAACTGTTATTAAGCCAGTATATAAAAAAGAGGATAGGGATAACATTGCCAACTATAGACCTATAGCATTAGTCCCAGTTCTCTCAAAGATATTTGAGAAGTATATCCATTCAAAAATCTATGCGTATTTAGAGAAATATGATATACTAATTGAAGAACAACTTGGTTTCCGGAAAAATAAATCGATAAATATAGCTATATATAACTTCTTACAAAAAATAATACTGGGATGTGAAAAAAAGGAATCAGTTGTAGCTTTGTTTACTGATTTAAAAAAAGCTTTTGATTTTGTGGACCATGGTATTTTATTAAATAAATTAGAATCTTATGGAATCAGAGGTAATATATTAAAACTCATAAAATCATATATTAGTGACAGAATACAGAGAACCCAAATTATACGAATTTGCCCTAAATCAAAAAATGAAAGAAAGTACACTTCTACCGACGAATATGTCAAATGTGGTGTGCCGCAAGGCAGCGTACTGGGACCACTTCTATTTATATTGTATATAAATGATTTGCCTAGTGTTATACACCATCCTATGGTACTATTCGCCGATGACAGTACAGCAATATTTGTAAATAAAAAGAACGAGATTCCGGAACTAGAAATTAACTCAGGTTTAAATAGAATAATCGAATGGTTGACATGCAATAATCTATTAATTAATTTAAGTAAAACAAATATTATGACATTCTATAAATATAAGAAACTGACATCTAAAATACATTATAATGATGTTGACATAGAGAATATTGACATAACTAAATTTTTAGGTCTGTACATAGACAGTGAATTAAAGTGGACGAAACAGGCTGAAGCAATATGCACCAAATTGAGTAGTTTCGCATATGCTTTGTATAGGTTGTCTAAAGTAGCAAATCAACAAGCTGTACTTGTGTCTTACCATGCGTATGTAACATCTACTTTACGATATGGTGTTATATTCTGGGGGAATTGTTCAAAGAGGAATGCTATTTTTATTGCACAGAAAAAATGTCTAAGATCAGTGTGTCATTTGCGGCCAATGGACTCATGTAAACTATACTTTTCCAAACTAAAAATATTGCCATTTCCGTGTCTGTATTTATTTGAGACTGCAATGTTTGTAAAGAAAAATTTGCATATGTATAAACTTGCAAAAAGTAAACGATTGAATACCAAAGTATGTATACCACAACATAAAACCGCTCTTTTTATGAAAAGTATTTTAGGTATGGGACCAAAAATTTATAATCATCTGCCGAAATCAATCCGTCAAATTCATAATTTGTCAACATTTAAAAGGAAATTGTTTAATTTTTTGTTGTCTAAATGTTATTATTCTGTTAAGCTATTTTTCAATGATAAAATTACTAATTTATGACATTCATTAATATTATCTCAATTGACATTTAAGTATTTTTGTTCCAGACATAATTTTTTGCATACCAGTAATGGTTAAGATGTATGATTCCAAATTTTTAGCACTTACACAACATCTGTATTATAAAACTACATCTTGCAAATAAATATATCTTTATCTTTATCTTTATCTTTAATGTTTCAGAGAGTGTAAGGAAATAGTGTCTGCAAGTTTAATTGCAAATGTTTCAATAAAAAATATTTTTAAACAAGTTACTACAATCACATCTTTTCTCTTCTTTGGAGAAGCAGGAAGCAGAAAAACTCATTGAAGGGGTTCTTAAGTTGATAGCTCATGGTGGTCGTGTAGGTTCTTCCAAAATATAGTATTTGTTATAAGATTTTTAATCTTCAAGAAAGGAATCTTCGTTGAATGAGAACAAAGTCACATACACCTAACTAATAAAACATTATTATCGCTACCAAACTTAGTTAATTTTAGGTCGGTTTGACCTCTGAGTTCATTTGTTAAGCAGTTAATACAGCGTAACCAAAGTTTATCAACGTCCCATATCAGCATTATATCCGAATGGGCGCGCTTCGTTGCTTCCATTGTCAGCTGAAATGCATGTGACTTGGTGACATTGGATTGTAGGCACAGGATGAATGTTTTTTTTTTGTTTGCTATGATCACTTTATTTGGAATTGAAGTTCTAGTTCACTTAAAAGCAAGGAACGGTGTCGTCTGTGATCCCAAAGCGATAAGCGTGGTGCGTTTTTCACTTTTCACACATGCACGATTATAACAACATGGGATTTGAGTTAAAACTCCCGAATCGTAGTTATCAGAAAATAACATGCAGAGCAAAATAAAATACTAGTGTATACATTTGTTAAGGTGTGTTTAAAATAAAGAGTTTTAGTTGATAAACACTTAAAATTATATTTAGCCAGATTGAGGAGAAGTAAATGTGTATTGTATGTGTAGTTTATATATATAGTATATACTATAGTATATATATATAGTATATATATAGTATAGTGTATATATAGTATAGTAGTATATACTACATTAACTATAGCTAGCTTAACTATAGCTATAGTATATTATCCTACATTAACATATACAATACATATACGTGGTTAGTACATCAGTAGTTGAGTAAGCACAATATCAGTGTTCTAGATGGCTGCGTGCATTGCAGCCCGGATCGCACAGCATTGCACTCTCTTGATGTGCATATGGGTGCGTTTGTGGGATTAAATTAACATTATTTAGATACTTCTTAGAAGTGTTTATGGAAATATCTCTCGTAAAATATTTGAGCTAAGATTAGCCAAACATATCTTATACTTCTTTACCTTATCTCACTACACTACATATTATAGTCGGTGTTTGAAATACTAGAATAAGAATAACAATAAAATGTGCTTTCGTTTTGCAAATAAGTTATTCTTCATCTGTTATGGACATATCTTTGGTTGAAGATTAAAAAAGTATCTACTGTCTATTGCGAGTGAAAAAAATATTTCTTCTTAATATGAAGACCAGTGGCATGGTAACAGTGAAAGGTGAAAATTCTGAATACGGATCCCTTGGATCATACATCACACAAATGCGTCAAGTAACAACACGCAATAAATATCAGAGAAAAGGTAATTTACCAAGTTGTTTCAGAGACACCACGAATAAAAAGCAATTTCGCCGAGCAAAAGAGAATAAACATTACCTAGAGACAGCTCGCAAAAGGACCTAATAAACATCTACGAAATGAAGACGAATATTTCACTGAAGAATTTCATTTTACCCCTAATTCTGTACGCCAAGTAGGTTTTAATATTAAACTAACATCTAGGTACTTACAAAGGTTGTTGAAACCTAGGTATAGAAACTAAGCTTTCCTTGGGAAACCTCTTTGAAATTTAATCCGGGCGCAAGATGGCGGTGCGAGTTGGTGCAATGGCGCTAAGCCTTCGCGAGATTGTGGCTACGAAATAGGCGATATGACACTATTTGAGTAGTTTATACAAAATACAAAATTATTTATTAGCCAAAGAAATTTTGTCACAAAATGTTTCGAATCCTCTGACCTTGTGTATGGTGTAGGATTATTGTTTGTTTTTATGGAATTCATATATTCCGAGATATTACACATAGTGCCATCTAGCCTCAAACCAAGCATATGTAGATCAAGCTGTGTACACATATTTTGGAATTTGTTCTGGGTCGAAACCAGCTTTATATTCAGGTCGTTTAAGAACACATTCTGTGTTGTGTGCCATTATAAAATAAATAAATATGCGTGTGCCATGGGACCGGAATTGTAAGAAAATTGACGTTTGTAACGTTAAAGTTATCAAATACGAATCCATTATTATAAACATTGTTTAATTATCTTGTGATCTAGCAACTAACACTCATGACTTGATTATCAAACATGTATTTTCCTATGTTGTCTAGAATATTTATACAGCAAATCGATGCTCACAAATCACTACCCACTTACGACACTAAACATTTATTTTATAGCAGAAAGGATCCTAAATCAATCCTAGATAAGATGAACTTTAACAGCGCAGCCATTGAAAGCCGATTACCAACGTCGCAGGTAGAACAGATCGCCTAGATTTTCCGATCCCATCATGCGGAACGACAAAACTTGAGCGCGGCAAATTCAATTTTTATATCGAACGTCTGGTTGAACGCAAACGAGATTTTCATTTGTTATCAAACGCTCGTTTTGTGGCTGCATCTTTAAGCTCGACGTTAGAAGTTACTATGTAGTTGTGTGTTACAGCCTTTTGTTCGGAAAGAATACCTGAGACCTTGGGACGTAAAAAGAAGTAGTAGCTACTGAGATGCCTACCTTGCCTCTTTAGAAAGATACGGTATTGTGAAACTTGTCGTACCTTTTCAGATTATAAGACGTAATTTAGGGTCTGTATGTGGGTAGTTTTTTTAGTTGTGTATTGGAAAAAAAGAAAGATGTTTATGTTACTTTATAATGTTTTATGTTTATCTTTTTTTTGCACAAATAACAATAATTTGTAATCAATTAATTAATAATTATGATTATATATACGTTATAATGTAAATAAGAGAATGATAGATAGAAGAAACAAATTAATAAATCTGATTTATAAATTCATTTAAACGGAAATGAAATTCTTAGAATTAGACCATAATCTCATCTCCCATTACTCGTATAGAATAAAACAATTTTAGAAGACTTTAACCTCCGTTTTTGAAGTCGGTTAAAAAACAAACCATAACAAAAATTTAGACTTTGTTTTCACGACCAAAACAGTTCCAATACCAATCGCAAGTTAGTTCTCATTTACAATGTATTAACTGTAAAAGATTCCCCGACCGTCCTTGAGAGGTCCTTTTATAGACAGATAAAAAGGTCTCTTATTAAAGTCTAGGGCTTATTATGTACTTCATCCCGCTACTTGAAGTAAGTAGTAATTACTAGAAGTGGTTGTAGTATTGAGCGGGTTTGAAGGCAGGTGCTTGCGCGATCGTTGAGATCTTTTTGTTATGCCTAAGGCAACGGTAAAGAAATGGAATATTTTAACTGTGAGACAAGAATAGATGGATTTTTACTGTGAGATTGAAACCTAAGTGCTTAGTTGGGGTGTTTTTTATGAGTGGATAATTGCCATTGTTATGATTGTTTCTGTAGTTTTCTTTTGAAAATATTTTTTTATAACGTTTCAGCTTTTTGCTGTTGTGTACATATTTACATTCAAATAGAATTTAAGACTGGTTAGCATACTACTCAAAGCTAATTTAAAAAGATGAAAATAAGCTTGAAAAATGACACTTGGCTGTTAATTACAAAAAAAATCTCAAATCGATTTAAGATTTATTGATAAGCAGAGTAATAAAGTAAATATTACCCATAAAAAATAGACAATTCAGTCGAACACGAACCCATTATTTAAAATTAGGTTTAAAGGTACCATCATCATCATCATCATCATCCTGTTATCGCCCACTGCTGAGCATAGGCCTCTCTTATTTTACGCCACTCGTACATTTGTAAAAGTACTTTGATTTTTGAAAAAGGCTAAGCCACCATTAAAAACCTTAACGAGGGGCAAATTATCTCGAAACAAAGGAATAATAAACCTTGGCTGTCTAGAAATTCTAGAAAATTCAAATTGTTAACCTTGGAACGAGCGATGAAAGATTTCCTCCGAGCTTTGCAAGCTTTTCCACCGAAATAAAAGCACTAACATCGCGGTTACGTAACTTTCTAGTAAGTCTCAAGTTACGGGCTATGTAACTCTCGGAAGATTTAAGATTACCAAAGTTACAACCGACCCATTTTAAGCTACAAAGCAGTCTGGCTTTTCTTTCTTAGAAGTAAGAAATAAGTTAATTATAGAACTAAATTAATTGTTAATTAATAAACTTATATCAACATACATTCTTTATCTCAGATAACTTGAAAATACAAGTCGTTGGTGTATGGCCGGATTCGAATCAGGGTGCGTCTGGATGAAAAGCAGACACTGGAACCGCTGAGCTACGTTCGCTTATCCACAGTCTTTTATAGTATAGTCTATATTATGATTCAATTGTAACATACAAAAATCAAAATCTATAAAACTTAACTTATTTATTCATAAAAAATTATTCAAAAAACAATATTAGGACTAGTTAGTTGCAACTAAAATACAAACTAAAGTATTTCAAAATAGCTCTTAATGCGAAATACATTAATGTATAGTAATATAATATTGGTACTACTGCACTAGCCTAGAAGAAACTAGTTCATTATCTTGAACTATGTACTACTAAGTAAGTTGGCAACCATTGGTTTACAAAACCATGTCTAAACTAATAAAAGCACACAAGAAACCGTAAGAGAGCGGCGGAAACTTCATTATATCGACATTGTATTACAAGCTAGGGACCTAGCGTAGATAATAAACATTGAGACGCCTAATAATCTATTAACAACTTTTCCATCAACCATATGTTATGCGAGAACCAATCGCGAACAAAGAAGGCTGCTGTATGTTGACATATAACATTTTAAAACTTCTTACTACACCAGGTAACATGTACTGATTTCAATAAAAAAAATCACAATGACGTCGCTAATAGACAAAATGTTGACTGGACACATTAAGATTTTGATAAATAGCAATACCAAATCATAATCATAGTCTTTTCTCCAAGTGAAAAATGTTCACCGAAATAAGAAATAAAAGAAGAAGAATTGCATAGAAGGTATTTCCTCTAGGAGCATCAAAAAGAAATCTTAGGTTTTGGTGAGTTTAGTGACGTCTACATAATATGTTTTTTTTTTAATCTGCTCGTGGTGTGTGTCGTGTCTCATACGTGTGGACATTATTCACCACAATGAGGAGTCTACTGATGTGATATCTTTGAGTCCTAACTACGTCAGGGGTGGTCGGGGTTCGTTGGAGCGGCAAATAGGCCCTTCTACCCCAGTTGGTCGACCGCCTAAACACCCATACACCACCCTTGAACAGACCTTGGGCGTCTTTATAGGACCCGCTAGAGGACTGGAAAATGTAGCTTTGAGTTAGGACTGTTTAGAAATTGTGGAAAATGTAAATTATGGACCTTGGGGTAAGTGATGAAAAATGTTGTCTGCGCTTTTTTAATAGTTCAACTATGTAGCGTACCAAAAACAGTTTATTCAGCTCTAAATATGTAACACAGACTGAAAATAGTGATAATATCACGGCAATTCAAAACATAAACAAATTTGTTCAAGTTTAAGCCACAAAACTTGATATCAAACTTCAAACAATAATCTCCCTATCCCTCTATAAAATCTGAATAACGAAACTCGAGTTTCGGTTCCGTATTTCGTATTTGCATTTCCTATTCCAGTAGTTCAGTTCAGCTGCATTCCGTCTTCCAATTTCATTCTCCAAAATGAGAATGCAGAATACGATGTCGACAAATCCACTGGAGTAGGAAACATACGACAGCTCCACTGTGACATTCCTGTCTCTAAACCTGCTACTTCCCAACGAATAAACTAATCTTGTACATTTTATTCGTGCCCGAGCTCTGTGAAAAATAAATTTTGAGGTAACCAGCGGCACTGGGACAGAATTATTCAGAGTTTTACTCCTTCGTTGAAGTTAAGACGGCTCTTATATTTTTCTTCATTGCTCTTTGAGTGTTAAATTATTTGTATCCCGACGCGGGGAAAAGCTGATTTTCCGCTGCCGAGTAAAAGGAGAATAATGCTAACAGAAGCTTTGTATAAGCCATTTCTTGTTGTTGACAATGAAAAAGAAGATTGTAAAATGTAGGGCTTCCAAATAATTTTACCTACTTGAACTGATTTTGAAAATGTATTTTAACAGTTTTGTGTGTATGCCTGTCCAATTTTAATGTAATGTTTTTCAAAGTTGTTTATATTAAACGTGTCTTAGTCAAAATTCAATCGTAATATTTTTATTTTGTATTTTAGACCAATTATAATATCTCAAATTAAATTGTAGGTATTTAAATATATTTATTTACAAAAAACTAAACATACTACTTCTTACATATATTTTTGTATAACAAATAAATTTAACCAATGTTCGATTTTATATTTATTTTTCTCATCCCTAAAAACATCAAGAGGCGCCTCGAAAATAACACTGACTCCCGACTTTAAAGCATGCTACCTATTATAACAATGTTCAATAAGGCATTGTTCAATAAATAATAGCGGCAAAATTTCCAAATAACATGTAACAAAGCTTGTTATTGGGAGCAGCTTGTTTGTGATGTTCGCGAAACTTCGCCTAATTAAATCCTGCAGGGAATACATCGGAACTAAACTAACTAAGCGATTAGTATACGGATAGTGTGTATTGATTTTACTAATAACTGGTTGAATGGGTTGGGTGGATACTGGATAGAATGTTAGAATGCTTTGTTAATGTGGGTATTGCAAACTATAAACTAATGTATGTATGCCTTTGCTGAAACATGATCCGTTAACCTTTTATAAGCAGCACCCCTCGGTTTTAACAAGGTTAAACCAGTATAAGAATCGCACGTGTACGTGTTATTCCAGAAACTAACTTATTTTCATGCCATATTTCATCTGCTTGATTCAATAGTTGAACATTGGATTGAATTTATGGAAATTTTGACCAAGAAAACATTTCAAGTACCTAACTATCAACTCAATTAATTTAGACAATTAACGCTTGACCAAACACAGTCTAGTTCAAGCTAGAAATTATTTGCATTCGACCCATCCAGACATCACATTCGGAATCTGGTCCATTCCACGGTCAAAGGCAAACAGGCCTCGATGGCGGGCAGTTAGTCTGAATGCGTGCAGTCAGCCATTGCAAGCATTATGCCTCGTTTCCGGTGTGCGGGACACTCAGTACATAAGGCTGGAGGTTATACTCGTATATCGATAAGACTCCTAACTTAGCTACTTCACAGTGTTTTAGTCATGGAAGAAGGAGATAGCTAAACGCAGATTTAAGATGCTAGTTAACTATTGTAATACTCGTCGTACATTATGTTCTTGTTGTGTATGGAAATAAACCAGTGAGGTAATTTGATTCTTATCTTTTAAATTGTCTCTTCTAACGTTAGTGTTATTCCTCTTTTATAGTCATAATCACCCTCAGGATTATTATTACCTAATTGGCAGATTTTTTGTTAAGATAAATCTTCATAATCAAACATTACAGCTCTATCAATATTGCACAGTGAAATAACGAAGGGTTTTATTCTGAAAATGTGCTGATTTCCAATGGACAATAAGCACGTGGGCAATTCACTTGATATTTGAATTTTAAATGGATTTATTGGAACTTTTTTCCAATAATGGTGCGTCTATTGAGTATGTCATTGCTGATGGCATATGGAGATCCAATTTCCTATGGACGAGTGTTTTGGTCGAGCGAGCATGGCCGAGTCATGGCCAGGCCGAATGTCAAGCAGAACATGATCGATTTCATGTTCATTAGTTTCTTGGCTTCATTGTTATAGCTATGTAGTTAGTTATACTTATATAAGGCTGCTTTCTTTTTAATAATAATAGGCTGGTGTTTTTTGAGCTTTATTATGACTTAAACATTATGACATAAAAACTGGAACTGCTTGTGAATATTTTACCGCGGTTCCCTTTAAACATGAACAAAATATTGTCTTAGAATATATTTGCGTAGAAGTATTGTTCATGTCTGACGTTTGAAGAATGCCTGTGTTAAATAACTGGCTCACAAACGAGTCTGCTGGATCACACTACAATAGTAATCAGATGTAGTCATATTATTCTAGATATCCGCTCTGCCTCTCATCGCGCCGGTGCATTAAAGCGATTGTTTCACCCATTATCATTGCACCAACCTAGTTAGTGGTTCGGTACTCGCAAACTAATATACGTGATCGTTTGTTTCATTGAGATAGTAATGATATGATGGTATAGGTTAGTTTTGCTTGAAGTTTTTGAAGATATTTAAATGCTTAAATAAATGAAATCTAGCCACATATTAAGCTAAAGGTTGTTATGTATGTACGTTTGCTTATGCTAATGTATGTACATATATATTATGTTAGTATTCTTTAACAGATCGGATATTCCTTAGCGATGTGCTAAATTACACTGGCCATTTATACAGTAAACGCAAGTGTGTACATTATTTTAATGACTATTATGAAACAATTATATTTATTTGGAAAATAAAGTACTTACTTAAAAGTAGCTTGGGAAAAAAATATTAGTCACTACAATTACAGCTCTGAAATTTATCTAGCGTTCTTCCATACAAATGTATTGTCTTTAATAATACATACGCTTCCACGGCTTTATCTTAGGTAATTTACTTAAGTTAGGCACCGGCAATCGCCCCAAGGCCAAATATTCCCAGTATGTATTACCATATATTATCCCGAAGGATCTTTGTTAATAAACGTAGAAGCTTCCTGAGCTCCGTATTTACTGTTCTATGCGAAAATGATACAAATATATTAGGGTTATATTTTCTTATATACCTACTACTAAATCGATAACAAATCAGAATAGCCTGATTTGCAGTTACCTACTATTGTCTTGTATGTCACATTATTCATTTATTCATCTATAGTGTTACAGCGTTATTATTATATTTGATTTAATAATAAAGTGTTTTACTATGAGATAAGTCTTACCTTTATAACCTATTTACATTTTGAGTGACGATTTGATATGTTATTGTAATTCATTAACTAATTAGGTAGGTGTCTATTATAATTGATATTAATATGAGATAATTTAAAAGGAATAAATAAATTAAACATTTGTTAAACATATGTAGTTACACTAATTTTCAGCTGTATAGGGGCTTCGTCAATAAATAATTATAAAATTACAAACTTCCTCAACTTATATTACCTATTACAACTATTTTATTGCAGTTTCATTAACCGATATTTTAAAATTACTGTAGGTAGTTATTTTTCATAAATTCCGATACACTGTAAATAGTCTGAGATAGGAGTATAGTCACAAATAAATTGATTGTGGTAAGATAAATTAACAAACATACTTACAAAAAGTCACATTTATAATATCTTTGTACATTAGTTCTGATATTATAGGGTATTAAAAACAATTAATAAAACATAGAGTATAGCTAGATTGATTTCATTACTATAGAGAGATGAAATCACGAAGCTAACCTAAGGTTAATTAATTGTTTACGCAAAGTCTAGACAGAGCTGAAGTTGTAAAATTATAAGACCTTGTACATTGTAAAATATTAAGTCCATATTAAAACATTATAATGGAACTTGCTCCTTCTAAACAGCGTCAAAAAAATATGAATGTTAGTAAAATATTCACGTGTAAATTAACATAAGTGGAAAATAATAAAATAATATTAACACAAACGTTATTTTAACACACTCGTGCCACCATTTTAATCTAATATTAAGGTTTATTATTCGTGTAGTAGCAATTAAAAATGTTTCATACTTGCAAATGCCTATTAAACTGTAGAAGGTAAAAAAGAGATATAATTTTCCCCACAACACTGGGATGAGAGCATTTTTATCTCGCGTACAATACTTTGGTCGTTTATTACAGAGACTTTTTGTCTCGGAGACTCCTTACTACCTGCACTATGCAAATCATTTCGTCAACCACGAATATTATCTATCTAAATATATAAAATTCAAAGGTGACTGACTGACTGACTGATATAGTGATCTATCAACACACAGCCCAAACCACTAGACGGATTGAGCTGAAATTTGGAATAAAGGTAGATTTTAAGATATAGGCATCCGCTAAGATAGGATTTTTGGAAATGCCACTTTTAAAGGGGTGAAATAGGGCATGTTTTACTTCTTAATAAGAGCGAAGCCGCGAGCACCCACTAGTGTTCTATATGTGCAATCAGTAAAAAGATGATTTGCTTTATGTATGGCTAAACTTTCGCGAAAAAAGTCAACTGAAAAATGTGAAGAGAAAGGTTTTTTTGCAACGTGAATTTATTTGGCACTAGCATGGCTTGCCAAGGTTAATTAAAACTAAATTTACTTTAATATTTCTCTAAGTATATCAAATTTTCCAAATTGAGAGCCGTTTATACGAGCAATGAAATGCTCGTGTGTGTGAAGGAACAATCATATCTTATACGCTTATAAACTTTCTCCTTTAGTAAGTAAATCGTGTGTTCTTCCAGCTAAGTTAGTTGTCTGTTAAATTCCTAGTCGTTTTTACTGCCTTCCCGTACATTAACCGCCGTGCTATGGCCGCCTTTAATTCCGCATCGTAAAGCTGCACTCACAATCGCCTATCAACTTGTCATCTGCAGCTTCATTTGGGGTTACTATATACTATAAAGATTTTTTATCTGTGATACTTACAAAGTCATATTTGATATCCTAGGCGGGATGACACACGTTATCTACTTTTCTTGCTTTTAAACTGCTTGATTGATTGCTATGTAATGATTGCTTACCATCAGGCGAATTACGGTCAAGTGCAAACCCATTCCTTATACAAAAAAAAAACTTAATAATATTTAACCATATTTAATTATGAAAATTCACTTTTATTGTGTAGTAACAGTTGTCATAAGATTTAATTAGGCTATCCTATTCTTTTGGTATTCCAAAATCTAGAATTAGTACTAAAGTCTGAATTATACATTAGTTTTAAGAATCAATGAACTTGTATAAAGCTTGCTCGTAATTTATTCATAATACATAATAAGTAAAAGTAGCCTAAGAACATCAATTCTCAATCAAATGTGCTGAAAGAAAGTTAATGAAGCATGGCGGAGATCAAAGAGATCAAATGTTCCGAAATGGCTAATTGGAAAATGCTCGAATTGCTAAATGGTGGAAATATATTACTACATAATTATGTATATTTTACCAGGAGTTTTTATGTCTAATGCTGTATAAAGTTTATTTTTTATGATCCTATGTAGGAATTGAGTCTATTGTGTAAAATTTTGTCTGAACTAGATGATTTAATAACTTATTTTCTTCTTTATTAAATTTTAGTAAATTTGTCGCAGTATAATTTTAAAAACCTAATAGCAAACTGATGTGATCTGATATTGCGATTCGAAAGCTTATATAGGTATAGATATTTAATAGTACATTGTTACCCTAGGGGTGAAAGTAACTTATTATTTAGTCCCGAGACGGGGTTTGGCGCCCGAACGCAGTGAGGGCGCCAATATTTAGAGGGACTAAATAAGTCTTTAACCCGACAAACACTGTGCTTTTCATTACAAATACGAGGAAAGTAAAAATAAAAACATGAATTAGCTAAAGAAAATATGAGTAAATTTTATTTTACCACCCAAATCAAAACAAAGATACCTCAAATCGTATGATGATTTTCCACTACCGCTTTAGCCTCTTCTTTTATAAAATCAGGTGTTAAATTTATATTAAAATCAGATGAACTCATTTTATAGGTACAAAATCTCTGCTATACGTATTGTGACGTAGCACTTCTTTGAATGTAAGTGTAAGAACTATTTGGTTAAATGTAGGTATAAGAACTCTTTTGTTGAATATAGGCATAGGACTAAATAAGTTACTTTCACCCCTAGGGTAACAATGTACTAATAATCTACTACTGTAGACATACTTTTTGATGGTCATTTTAGGTTCTACGGAAAACCGAGGAAACACCGCGCATATTCCACTAAGCCGTTGATTTGTATCTAGGCTGTTATTCAATAGCAGTCGCAAGGCACTGCGACCGTCGCGCCATCTAATGGCATTGTAAAACTTTAATGCGTGCTCCCGCCGAGTGAGTACACTGACCACTCTACACGCATTTAGACTCAGCTCCCTCCGAGGATCGTTACTCCGAGGCGGGGATAAGAATAAATTGGCGCAGCTTGAGTACACTACAAATGCAGATAAACTTTGTAACACGAACGTTCAACCTCCCAACAAATCAGTGTAGATTGACGATGTCGTTACATGAAGCGACACCGTCGATTCATTCTCTCGCTCTGATCGCTCCAAACAGGTACCGTTTAATGAATTTATCTTGTCAGGGGGAACATTAACCGAGTTTAGGAACAAATTACGAGCGCAAACTTGTGTAGCTCTCCGGCGTAGGTACGTAATTACAATGAAATTTCGCGTCGAAGCTACCGTGCGGAGCTTTTTATCGACAGAGTCTTAGTTCCGTTCTGGCGCAAACGAGCTCAGATAGTCGCTTTATTGCTTGACGAGGTGGCAGTGCTGCCAACACGGCGAGAATCAATGTGGCGATACTGGAGTGAGCTGTGGGAATCAATATCCAAGAGTGTCAACGTGTTACATGCTCGGTTCAAGAGGCTCGTGCCGCCCCGTTTTATTAAATGCCATTTTATCGCCGCTCTCCAATGCTATAAAAGCCGCTGCAGAGCACTTCTAGTTTGCGAAATAAAACTGAAATATTTTGGCGCACCGACGCGCGTCTTCGTTTGTATCCGGTAAAGTAGGGTTGCCGCTTCGCTACATTGTCTGTTGTTTTATGTATCGCCGGCGCTTCGGTTTTATGTCGTGTCGTTTGTATTATGCGCACCCCTGTCACTTTATATTGTTCAGCATTGTTGAATCTTGATCGGGGATTCACACTGATGAAATTTCGTCTTGGCTCTGAACAAATTTGATCGACTCTTCCAGAACTACTATGCACTAGAAGAACTTTGTAAACAATCAAATGTTCTGATTTTAAAATGGTAGAAAATGTTGTATCATAAGTGAGATTAGCCGTGAGCAAGTAGCAGGTTCGCAGCGAGCGTAGAGAGTGTCACCGGCGCTGCTGTGAAACGGAGCATGTGGGTTAAGGGTCCTCGGCGCTTTGTTAGCGCGCTCTAATCACTGCCGGCCCTCGACGGCACGCGACTCGAGGGTCCCTCACTCGCTGCACTGGCGTTTTGTGTCCCTCCCATGCGGCGCATCTCCGCCGCGATATGCTCCCCGCTATTTCATGTTTGCGAATGTTGTCCAAATAAAGTCAATTTGCTTAGTTAGTGTACTTTTTCAGCTTTTGTCTCCAGAAGGAGAACTTTCCCTTTGTAAGTGTCAAGGGTCGAGTAATTCACTTAGCGGAAACGGCGAATGAATGTTGTTACACAATACATTCTCCCATTCGTATATTTTCCGGACACACGAAATCTAGTAATCCGACCCTCTGTGTATCGCTGACAAACCCAATAAAATAAGATAAACGGCAGGATAAACAGGCCAGCGTAATAATCAAACCGTATAGATCCGTGTTTACGTGTAGCAATAAATCAGAAAAGGCGATACTATCTGGATTTGGGCAAGCGGCGGAACTACACTGGCCGCAGTCCAAGGTAAGGTTTTAAGTTTAACAAATACAGGCAGCGCTATATTTTTGGGATAAACAAGGATGTAATGGGCAAGCTCCATGTGCCGCTGAATGCGGGATTCCTGCGGCGGAATGCGGCGATAGGAATAAGGTCGGGAATGAGGCGGCGCGGTTTTGTTATCAGCACGAGTATGCCGCCGGAGATACGACTTTCGCATCCATTATTGTTTTGGAGAAATTTATAGCTCTGCGGTGACCGTGCCTTGAATTCGTAATTGGATTTCACGAGAGCGTTCATTCGCTTCCTAATCTTTTTGCGTCTTATAAAAAAGTTATAATCATTCTGTTTGTTCTTAAGTGTCATTCGGTTTATCTTTGTTTATGACGTGGAGGCGGGCTGGCGGGAAATTACAACGGAATTCCTTTTTGTGGTGAAATGTGTGTCTCACAGACATAATTGAAATATTTTAAGATGTCGGACTTAATTAGCCGCTTTGTTATTTTGTTTGTGAGAGTTTTATTGAATCCGCAGCTATATTTCAAGCGAGCCTTCAAATGTTATTACTGCGGTCGGCAGGCGAGAACGTTCTTGGCAATTCAGAATAACTGAACATAACGTTATTATAACTTGGTAGGCTTCGATCTTGATCGAAGTTGGTAGGAAAGTGAGGTCGTATAAATTTTCCCAAAGGCTATTAATGAGTGGAGTTGCCTGTCCTCCGTCTGGTACTAGCGGGGAGGGGAGGGGGGGGGGGGGCGAAGGGCGAAGGCGGCAAAACTCATTTCCGGTGGCCGCCGGAAGTCAAGACGGCCAATAAGAAAAAAGAAGTGTATTCGAATTCTTTCGTATTTTTATTTAAATTGGTTTGATTTTATATTTCCGTGACTTTGTTACTAAGTGGGTTAGCACAAGTTTATTCCCTCGCTGGAGGTCAACTAAAGTGTTTAGGATTTATTCAGTTTCTACGAATCTGGAGAGAAAAGAAAAGTTATTTTCTTCTCTCGAAGCTTTCTGGAACTAAGTTTCATTGTGGTTTGGTAAAGATTTTTACGACGCCAAATTTTTCATCGATTACGATATATTTTTAACCCCTTCCAAAAAAAGCTACATGTTTTTATTTCGCGCTTCTACGACACGTTAAAATTTATTAAAATTATATATTTACCCTTAAAATAAAATTTAATGTAGGCAATAAAACCTCATTAGCAATTCAGAACATTTTTCCGAGCCCTACTAACGCCACCCGCGGAGTGAAAATCCACAAAATGGGCCAAAAATAATCTTCCAAATCCATTATACGTGGCACATTTCTACTGGCAAGGTTATTTGTACCGGGATGCGCATTCAGGCAGCTGGCAGCCCTCCAGGGTTGCCATATGTAGGACGCAAGTTTTGACATTACGCGCCCTCTCTTGACCCACTTAGGTAATTTTTATTCAGCAGCCCAAGGATTTCACGCCGCTCTGCTTTACTACCTAGTGCTGCCAGCCCATTAAAAAGGCACAAACTATAGCATAAACGAATTGACAAAGCAAATTTAATGGAAACAGCGTTTAAAAGCACGACCTACTTTTTCATCGGAGGCTCAGCGCAACTTTTCTTTTAGGTTAAAAATATATCGTTCGGAAAAATCGCTTGACATTTTCAATCGGAAAAAGTCTTCCAACTGCTCCATTTTATTTTTTCCAAGTCGCAATCTTAGAAATCGCTGTCTTTGAGCCGCCTATGGAAAAAGGAATCAAACCACATCTGAGTTTCCACAGCGTTTCCGGTTCCGTGCTTCAAAGCGATACGAATATCTACCATGGAATCATAGGAAACTATAGAGCGGATTTAAGAAGGAAAAGCTGTTTTTTTAAACTGAGCATTTTAACTGAATTGTACAAATTAGAATTAGAATTTACAAAGTTATCGGAAATGAAACATGGTTATGTCTGCCTTTACGGAAAGATGGGAACTTTTCTAACTACTTTAAATAATGAATATTGATATCGCAACGTAATTTTTATGTTTATCCTAATTACTTAATTTCATGAGTGACATACTCTTTATATTAAGATTGAAGATTATGTCTCTGCATAAATATTAGGATTAAGATTAAATTATAAACAATTAATTGAAGAAAAATTTTCACTATGCAGATACCCCTGCTGATAGTATCTCAAAATAAAATATAACTTAACTAGTGGGTGTTCGCGGCGTCGCTTGCATTAAGAAGTAAAACTTGCATCTCCTATTTCACCCCTTTAAAAAGGTATTTCCAAAAATCCGTTCTTAGCGGATGCCTGCGTCATAACATGTACCTGCATGCTAAATTTCAGCCCGATCTGTCCAGTGGTTTGGGCTGTGCGTTAAAAGATCACTATGTCAGTCAGTCAGTCACCTTTGAGTACTATATATTTTGATAACCACTTAGTACTTACCGCCACATAAATTGTACTCAAGTCCATCTCATTGCAGTATAAAAAAACCAAAGCGCCTAGGTCCGCTCCTGCAAAGTCACGGCGCTCAATTTATTTGCGTTGCTTTTGTGTGCAGTGTCAGTGACGCTGCTACAAAGTTATCTAGCACTTTGGTGTAGCGACGCCTTTGCGATGCATTTTGTATGTTCGCTGCGAATGTTTGAGACCGTGTCGACCAAAGGCAAAGTAAGAGACGCCTTACTTATTTAACTAATAAGTTGTATGCATCATGTAAGTAACACGAGCTGTTTTGTTCCGTGCCAGCGAAATGATCTGCATTGATTAACCATGGATTAACTACGAGTACGTCTACTAAACTAAACACCCTTAGTTCTGACTTTGTCTACTGCGTCTGGCCAACCATGCCACAGCCCATGGATTGGCGCAATATTTAAAAGTTCATATGTTGATGAGGTAATAGTAGTTTATGCAACTGTCATATAATGAAGGGTATTAAAACACGAGTGTGAGTTTATGAAACGAGCGCAGCGAGTTTCATAATAGTAACGAGTGTTTTTTTTTGTTAGTAACCAACCTGATTGCAATCAGGTTGGTCGCGTTTTATTGATGTTATAATGAGATATTACGATATCGATGTGGATATTATACCATCATGTGAAATTGCTAAAATTGAGTGTTTTGTTGTCTGCGCTATAACAGTAGTAATTATAAGTCAAGTATTGGAAACATAAGTCGAATGTTACAACATTAGTGTAGATAAACAATATTAAACCCTACCTACGTCTATACCTACAATATTTATTTAACGACAAAATCTATTGAATTTCTTTGGATCGTTTTGCATAGTTTACTAAGCCAGTCATATTTTTCCATAAAATTATTCCAGACATTATATTTGCCCGATTTAAGCGTACATGTGTCGTCTACTAGGTATATGGTTTGTGTCGACAGCCGACGGACGCGCTTGTTAGAGTTATCTGCTGCTACTGGAGACACCAGCCCGGTTCAACTAATAACATAGCAAGGAGATGGATGTTCATAGTAGTAACTAGGTTGCTTTGACAGCGATAGTACCATGTTTCTACGTAAACCAATCACTAACGTAAAGTTAAGATAAAGCATTTGTATTGTTCTTTTATTGTATGTGTATTATTCATTATTTTAGTTTTGTTTGATAAGGAACTAAGACGTAGAACGTTAACTAACACGATAATATTATGCAAGTATTAATATTTGTATTATTTTGTTACTAATTTATTAAACATTTTTTTTAATGTATGTATTTATTCTGTTACAGGTAAGAAAACCAGACATACCTTCTATTAAAACAGGTCGTTAATACAGAGGCTTTACGAACAAAGTTTTTAATAACAAATTGAATGACCTTATTACGACAGAATGGTTTACTACAACCCGTAGATAACACTGCACAGACTTTAGTTACATAGTTTAAACTATTTTACTAACTATTTTTATTTAACCACTTCATCTTCTTAGCTCGCTAGTTATCAATTACACGGCCCACGAATCCCGGCATAATGATTATTTTTAATTGTTCCCCGCGCTCGTCCGCCATCTTGTTTGAATATTCACCCGGTAAAATCCCTTCATTATTTCTGGCCGACTTCTGTAACCTAATTTCGTCGTAATGAGCCTCATGGGACATCCCTAACAATGCAGTATACGTCGAATGAACACCCCTCTTGTTTATTGGTGTCATCTTGAATATTGCTCAAGAAAAGATGCTGAGAAAGGACTGGTAAGATCGTTACTTTATAAGCTTCTCGTTTTTCTTGGCGTTTTTTATTTGTTTCATGTCTTGCGTTAGATATTTATTTGTTGTAGTTAGTTCCCGCTTACAGATTATCGACCGTGTTGATTACTTTGTTTGATTGTTCTATTTATCTAAATACAGAACTCAAGACACAGTACACTCCCAGGTTAGAAATCATTCCCAATTGTTTACTTTGGTACATTGAAAACAGTCTTGTACCTGAGTGTTTAATCATTGTAGGTACTCGTATTTTTGTAGTAATTTTAGATGATTTGATAAAACAATATAATCTTGCAGAATGTTATAATGATCACTTATGCAACAAGTTTGTTTGCACACTTGAGCTCTTTAAAATACAAACTGTCTAAAACAAAACCTAAAATACTCAAACTTTCTCTCCATCGGTCAGGTCAGGATCTCAAATATCTAGAGATATTTCATATCTCATCTTAGCAATGGCTTACTTTATAGGGCCTATAAACCAACCGTGGCCTTGTTTAATGAGTCACTGGAGACTGAAGATGACTCGAATAACTTGTGAATTTATGAGCTAATAATTATAAAGAATATTGTGGTAATTAGCTTTGTTATTATTGTGGAGATATGACCTTTTATCTATATTGGAAGCTAAATCTTTCCCTAAAAAAATCGGAGACTCCAACAATGATGAAAGAAAGCTATAATGCCGAAGTAATCGGTAAATCTACTTGATTAGATATCGATAATGAACTTTGAAATGAAGTTAGCTTATTTGATTGTCTATAACATTATTACGAACATCTAGTTAACAGAGTAAGCTCCATAAATGTAACACAGATTACAATATCGTCCCAGGATATTGTCCACCGTGTCGCCACCCTATTGAATTGTTCAATAATAAAGTGACCAGCATTCAAAATGTACAAACCCTTTATTCGAAGGCGTCCCTTTTCCCCCCGAACCCGGATAGATAAAGATCCCATTAAAATTTCATCCGGGTCGTTGGCATCCCATGTGAACGAAATTAATCAGGTGAGAGGTTGAAAAATTATTTCATTTCCTCTCGGAGTTGGCTCGTCCCTATCGCTCCCGGATATTACTGACTGATGTAGCCAGGATATAAATCAGACTCGACTTAAGCGCCATTACGTTGTCACTAGTTTATTTAGTACCGAAGAGTTATGTTGGATTTTTCATATCTCTTTTAAGCGCTCAACGACGTTTTTTGGTTTGTGTACTGTAATTATTAATGAATCTCACATTTACTTACCATCGGGTATCTGACTAAATATAGGTGTTCATAAAATAATTACTCTTTTGTCTCGAGCGCATTATGCATCAGGGGCAACAGCGTCCATTAATTACTTTCCAGTCGAAAGAACCGGAACATCCGGTTATATTGGAAGACCGGGGTATATCGGGTTAGTGGAGTATATCGGTGCAGCCGGGTTAAATCCGGACCGACGGGCAAACTGGTTCATCAGCATTCACCGGGCGCGTCTCATCAGACGACCGCATTATTCTCGTTACGCCCGGCTCTGCCCGGGTATTCGTCCGGGTACGAATCACAGAGAAGGTGACTGCATTAAACAGTCTGTTAGCTTTAGATCCTACGGAAACAATTTGTGTTTGTCCGATCGTTCGGCTTGTTTGTTTAGCCACCGCTACATCCGGGCCTTGGGATATTGTTTGCGCACAGTTTTGTATTGAAATATTACACTCGTGTGTGAAATATTAAAGTAGTTTGCTACGGACCAATGAAAGTAAAGAATATTATTACAAACTGATTTAATATTTAAAGTTAAATTGGAGCTAAAAATATTACGGTACGTACGGTATAAAAAAACGTACAAAAGCACTGACCTAGCTAAAACACTGCAAATTAGAGCTGAACATAGTTCGTTAAAAGGTCGAAAAGCGTGCCATTAGTGATGTCCGAGTATTTTGCTGGAGCCCGGAGTGAGTTCACGGGACACACTCCTGCGCCCCAATTACTCGCGTAAACGACCCTCCAGAGCTTCCTAAAAGCGGTAAAGTAGGTTTTACCTGAAATATAGAACTGGCAGAGTAATATCTAACTCATATGTGTCATGATGTAGCTCATAGATGACGTGATGTAGTTTATGTATATATGACGTAATGTAACGTACATATGGCGTTATATATGTAGCTTACATATGACGCCGTGTAGCCAGAGTTGACGTGGCATGTCCTGGACGAAGTTTCGTAAATTACTTTGTGTAACAAAGTTATTGCGTTAACTAAAAGAGTAAATATTACAACTTGGCTCACGTCTGTGAGGATGTGAATTTGTTTGCGTGCAAGTTATATTATGATTTGTTACATAATGAATAATATTTTAATATAGTCTGGTCAGTATATATACAGACACATTTTCTTTAAGCCTAAGAAAATACCTAAAAGTTGATCTAAACCTCCTTTTCCAGAAAAATTCGACTCAATAGATACAAACATTGCAATAAATCGTTTCATTCCCTCACAAAGCCTCCATAAACTCCTGTATTGTGCAATTGATAAGGTTCTGCTGCACAATAAACCTCTCACGTGTCCATAATGTTTCCAATCCGACGCATCGCATCGAGTGCGGTCAGAACTTTGTTTCACTACAAAGATATCCGTTAGTTCGATTTCGTTTTGTTGCCGAAATGTCCCAATCGTACCCGGATACCCACAACTGCAATTGTTCTCTTCAACGACATAGCAACTAGTAGACCCCGCATCAAAGCCGAAAAATTACTACACATATTTGTATGTTAAAAATACACTCAATACAAATGGTAACCGTCCAAAAATGGTCGTCAATTGGACCGTCTGTCCATGTTTAGGATACTCAATGATTCAAGTAGAACATGATTAACAGCACGTTTGTGCAAAAAATTTTTGGCCTCCTTTGGTTGATTTTAATCTGTGAAATACGACACACCAGCATGGTCTAATATATAGGACGTTTGATTAAGCAAGCCTACAGATATGTACATATATTTATAGGTTTTTTGAGCAAGAGCTTAACCACACCCATAGGTTTTTTTCTAGAATAAACGTCTCTGGGTAAAATAGTCTACGTCCCACCCGGATACCCCCGGTTGCAATTGTCCCGGTTCTCCTCCGGTTATTGAGTTCGGAAAGGTTCCAATTGTTCGACTGGAAGCTGCCCGGACCAAGTTTAAATGTATGGCGGAGTGAGATTGTGGCGGTCATATAAATAAACTTGGAATTGCTGGGAAATAGATCGTTGGGATAAGTACTGATTTGTTGACTACGGTCATCAAAATCAAATGAAAACCATTTGGTTAGTATTATTTCGTATAGTCTATTCAAGTTGACATGTATTGAAAGGCGCCTGTTAACTGAAACCTGACTCACGCACACTAATACATAAATAAGTACCAATTCTAATGATATGTTCAAAAATGATATGTTTAAATTTAATTTGTGAGTGTAATTTTTTATAATAATAAACTGAATTTGAAATTTGAATTTGAATTAATCAGGTGTCCGTCTTTCTTCTATATTAGTAACTAACTTTTCTGCGCCTCGCTATAATATCAGTACCCAAGATATACATATAAACCCAAAAATTGGCATAGGCCCTAAATATGAGCAAACTAATTAAGTTACTTTACACATTGGTACACATATTTGCAAAGTTATATAAAATTTTGTGCATTTTTGTATTGATTTACGAAATAAGACTTAGTAAATTACTCGCCTAAACTTAACTCAGACACGTCCTCACCATTATAAAATTTGACGCTTAAATTATATAGGTTCCACGAATCGTTTCTAATTGGAAAGTTAGGTGCTTAATGAATGAATTAATGAATGAATGAATGAATGTATTTATTGTCCGAAAACTAGGTATAGTACAGATCTTAAATAATATTTTACATTTAGCACGCTAGTTTTTACCTTGTTAGGTTTACAGACAGACAGATAATTTGTACGAGTTTTCCGCACTTCTCATAAATTTCACCAAGTTTACTGGCCACGTCTTGTATGTTTATGTACAGTGCCGTTACAGGTAGAATGCACATAGGTGCTAGTGCTAGTGACAGAAATTTTATATAAAAAGTAAATTATTATATAAATAAATAAATAAATAAATATTTCGGGACATTGCACACAGCGCCATCTAGCCCCACACTAAGCAAACGCTTGTGTCGTGGGTACTAGATAACGGATATAATACTTATATACTTTTCTTTTGTAAATACATACTTATTATACATACAAACAACCAGACTCAACACAAGAAATTATACATTTTTAAAATGCATAAATACTTGTGTCAGGCGGGAATCGAACCCGCAACCCCTAGATTAGAAGGCAGAGCCACTACCAACTAAGCTAACAGGCCAGTTAGTTATTCCGGCAGATTACATATAAGATTCTTATGTGGCACTGATTTTGTCATTGTATATAAATTGCATATAATTGCAAATATCTGATCATATTTACCGCACTTAAAAATCAAACTAAAAATTGCTGTCTTGCAGCAGTCTCTCAGAAAATCTAGAATTGTTGATAACATGGAGCCAAGCAGCACTGGAACGAGACACATGATGAAGCATGGAGGAGGCCTTCACTCAACATTGAGTGCCCTGACGTCACACACTAAATTAAATAAGAAGTATATAAATTTCGTGATTAAGTAGTATTAATTTTGTTTTAGAATAAGTTTTATATTATCTCAAGGCAAATAAAGGCCATTTTATATTATTTTATTTATATAAATTGCATACAAGTAAAAACGACTACATGTATCTTGACGCAACGTTTAGTAGGTAGCTAGCGACACAAAATCTGTATCGAATCGATCTTCTAGTAAATAGTTAGTTGGTTCCTTCTAGGCTACCGCAATAAATCGTCCCGCTTCTTCATATCAGTTATAGGTGGTTGTAGTATATAAAAAAGTAAAGTCCCTATACATGGATCCATTTAATTTTTGTGTAATGTGCAATTATATGTGTGGGTACTGTATAAAGGCTTCCCCGGCTTGTTTTCCTGTCTACAGTACGAATTTATGGCTTCTACTTGCATTATACAATGCGCTTAATCGACTCTGCAAACTTCGGGAAATTCTTAGAGTTTCTTACGCCAGCGCTCGGTTTATTAAAGTATATTAAATACCACACATGAAAAGAGTGGAGAGATGATTATATATGTATTTAGGTAGTTTTCGTGACTATTTTAACATCAATAAGGTGATTTAGGAAAAAAAAGCGCATTTTTTCATTTCAGAGTAATTTTATTGGTACAATATAAAAGATTTAAATAATAACGTAACTCATAGATGCGTAAAGTTTAACGTACAAGCAACAGTTTTGGTCTGATAAAATGAAATCAAATTTGTGTGAAATCAGATCGGGACATATACACAATAGTTGTTCGAAAAGCGGGACACAGTTTCTTTCTCCCTACAAAAGGAAAACGAAGAATACAGTTGCATCCAACCACCTCCATTGTACCTCAGTACCGCAACATAGAACGTAGGTGCAGTATAAAACAAGCGAGCTCATTCAGCGATATATGGGCCACTACTTGCAGCGCTGCGACAGGTTTACAACCAAATGGCTGTTTTTAACGGCCACAGCCAGAAACAGCTTTTAGCGAACACCCAGTTAGCACTGCTCTAGAGATATTGCCTAAGGCTGGAAGGCTCGGAAACAGGTGCTCGGCAAATTGTTTTAGCCGCAAGAGATATGTGGTATGTATTAAATTCTAGCTGTTAGCCGTAAATCTAAACGTGTTTTCTAGATTTTTCCTTAGTTTTTCGTATTTGTTGTATCAAAAAAATATTTGTAACAGATATAACATTCGTACCTATACTCCTAAGCTTTATGAAGAACATTTAGAAAGATTATGAAGATATTTGAACAGTATTTTTTCAAGTTTAAAGATTTTCTGTGTTTTACTTACAAATTATTCATTAATTTAGTTTTCTATAGTATTTCAAGTACATTTTTCAAGTTTTCTGTCAGTATTTTAAGGAAGCTTTCTTCAATAAAAAGCTCGGTTCACACGATCTGAGAAGCTTTGAGAAGCTCACGTCGCCGCGGCGGTTTCCATCAGTCAAAGTAGCGCGAAGAAACGTGAGGAAAAGCTAATCCAGGTTATTCTTACCATACTTGAGAAAAATTGAGAAAAGGTGCCTTTGGCCTTTGAAAAAAATATTCGGAAGAAATGACGAGATTTCTTGCTTTACTTTCAGTTTTAATTCCTTTACTTACTGTTCTGAATCAACCCATAAAATACTCTTTTTTTATTTTACCGAACAGGAAACCTCATCTACGCCCACAAAAAAGAAGGTCGTCACATGTTACACACCTGGCTAAAGGTCGAAGCTTACACAGCTTTAGACAAAACATTTACCATGACAAACTAAAAGATAAGCTTCTAAGACAATGGTTAGGTAAAAGCACTTTATCTCTGAAGCCAGTGCTCTAATGCATACGAAATAAGACCGAGAGCCTCACGCCCGACGACAGACATCAAGAAGCTCTAAATTTTAATGAGTTACGTGATACCTACTTACTTAAATGAAAAGTCTTGGAATATCCTTGGGAGAGTATGAGCGGCGCTTCTAAGTGCCTGAGCTCTGCTAAAATAACGCCATTTGAAAGGGTAGAGGTTTTGTGTATTAGAGATGTTCAAAAGCTGTTTGCACTTTTTATAAAGGAATTTGATTCATAATGAAAACATTTGAAAAAACAGGTTTTGTCTTAAGATAAAAAGCCAGTTGTCTACAGATACTTGAGCAGACGATTCGTTTTTAATGATGATTTTATAGGTACATATTTTGCACAAAAAACCAAAAACATCTGAAATAAATAAAAAAATGCATGAAAATATAACAGTGACTACTCTATTCAAATACAAATAATACTGATAATACTTAGTATTCGTATTCACTAATAGTTTCCTGTAATCAAAAAGAGTGTTCTAAGACACTTTCAAAGAAACTAGGTTAGGAAAATGAGGAAACGATGACGATGCTGTTTCTTGAATAAACAAGAGGACTAAGAAGAAGCCTTTGTATCGTAGTGTTCTGAGATTTGTCATAAGAAATTACACTGAATTTGTCACTCGAGACTCTATTTTGATTAAATTCCTGGAAATTAAACTATTACTTTACTTGGATGAAATGCAAAAGACTAGGTTCATAATGCACAGTTCTTTTGAAAAAGTTATGGAGCTGACAAGAAATCCGCTATCCTGAGAGTAATTAAAACAAACCCACTACATGTAAAGTAATAGACCATTAAATTAGACACTCTTGACCCAAATGACAACAATGCAAAAACATGTGTTTGCAATTAAAATGTTCGAATACCTACATACTCGTACTAAATATAATCTGGAATCAGCTAAACAAATTTGTACGAATAGTCAAAGAGTTGCTTCTAGTTATACTTATATGTACATATTGCCATTACGGTTCAAGTTTTTCCTGCACTATATCTATCTATTACGGGCCACTCGTCCCCTAGCTCTATATCATAAAAGAACCAAGTAAACTCATTATAATTCTGTTAGCAATCTGATTATAATTAACAGTTTATTGCGTCCATATCGATATTAGCCAGCGGTGTCGAAGCAATAGCGGGTCTGATAGCCTCCCACAGGACATTACTTCCTTCAAGAATCAATTAATTAAGGATTATAGGTCTCGGCGGAATTGAACCTTATTCCCAGGGTAATAAGGCGAGCTTACACAGCAGATGACAGTATAGTGAGTGGGTGTTTTATAGGCCAGTTGAGAATTTAAAAAAATAATTTTTGGCTATTTTCTTACTCGTAAATAGAAACAAACCTATTCCGATTCTTATTTGGGCACTAGACAGTGTAGGTAAAATGTTAATTTTCACATTGATTTCAGTATTTATGCAGTATTTTACATATTACAAATACATTGACATTAGGTATATTTATAGTGACATATTGTACACATACATATTTAAATTTAATTTTCTATGTTATATTTTGATTGTAATTTGCTCGCCACATGGGTATTACTCCCGTATAGAGTCCCATTGTAATCTCACAACCATCTATGTTTACCTATAGTCCGCAATAAATATCTTTGACTTTGACTTTATTTTTCTACGACTCTACGACTCGTTTTCGATTTCGTGTATTTTGTTGATCTGACAGTGACAGTTAAGTTTTTCCTTATATGTATATATGTGTCGTCGTAGGTAGACTAATCATTTCGGCCATCAGCAAATTTTTGGTAATCTTCTTCCATCTATGGAATTTAAACTTTAGAGACTTTCATCTAATATACATTTATAACTATTCTACGAAATAATAACTACGAATACGAAATAAATTTGCATGAGAATGACAATCTCAAGTCCATTAGTAATTTAGCGTGACATTTCTGAGAGAAACCTTTATTTAAAAAAATATCATAAATTTGTTAACAGATATACCGATGTGCTATTAAAACGCTCCACAACTTTACTGTAGGCCTCATCATGGTAGGGTTTCTTCTCATTAAAAGTTTGGCCGTCCTTTATAATGACCTCTATAATGGACGCCCCGGTGAACTTAGAGAGGTGAGTCTAATTCAAATGTCATGTTGGGATGAAGCCTAGGATGATGTTTGTTTTGATTTGTTGAAGTACAATTTTGATTTCAATAAAGATTTTAAGAAAATAGAATAGATATCCTAGTTAAAAGATCGTTTGCACAACGACTCTAACACATTTGATAAGTTTATCTTCTGAATAGCAACTTTTTGACTATACCAGAATATTATATCATTGTTTACTAACCTTACTTTAAAATTATGCAACATTTTAGCTCTATTCTTAATCGAGATATGCATAAAATGCAACTTAAAAAAAATACTACTAATTAATTATCAAGAAAATATAACTAAGCCCTACTTACCTACATGATTATTGTATATAAATGTTAACTGCCGTCATTAACTATAAGTTCAGTTCAACTGAAAGGATCAAGTACATATTTCCCTTGGCTATTAAATTTTACTATCAATTCCGTGTGTTGATATCTCGCTATCACTTGTAAGATTACATTCAATAGCTAATGCCGTTAAGAGCGAAATGCGTCAATATTTAACCGAGCAAATTGGTCCAGACATAGATAAAGTAGGCTAAAGACTCCTATATACACTACCTGTCACGCTTAAGTGACAGAATAAACTTGAAAAGTTTGGAATGGAGATATATTTCATCCTTGGTTTTCATTTTATCTCGCAATAACGCGCCCCAGTTCAACCATGTATGACTTGCGTGAAGTAATATGAACATCATCCAGAGACCATACCTTTGATGCATCAATGACAAATGACACATCACGTGATTTTTCTATCTGACCAACCCGGTAGATTTATGTATCACATCACATATGTTATGTACTTGTTTGTCTAAATGAGACGTTTATTAGAAATGGCGTCTTTGTTCACCGACATAAGCCTCTTGGAGGGTAAATAAACCTATAAACCCGAATAAGCAACACATTTAACTGTTCCTTATTATGTACCCTAGAAAGTGCTTGCTTTCGAGCGAAAGAGATGTAAGTATTGTTGTTCTCTGTTTCGCGAACTTTGTTCTTCGTGTCTGATCCCGGCGCTGATTTAAACTGTTTGTCGGAGGTTTATGAGTAAAGTTTTTGAGCAAGTAAATTGCGCCTCTGGGTCGTTTCATACTCTCTGGTCAGTTATGTTGAGTTTAAACCATGTTTAAACGCCCGGGCTCTTAATTGGTGGCTCGCTATATGTTTGCTTCGTCTTTTGTTTTACTTTTCCTTTTTGGGTCAATGTGGGCGTGAGACTAATGTTTTTCAGGCCCTTTTCTTTATTTGCTAGGAATGGAAATATATCTTCACAAATCATGTTGTACAACATCTAGTAAAGATGTTAGAAAAAATAGAGTAGTGACTATTTATTGGTTTCGAATGTAAAACACCGGTGTACGTCTTTCTATCTTTTGCTAAGATTTTTATTTAGCTGATTAACCATTCCTATTCTTATTCCTTCGTGAATTGTAAGCCCCAAACAAAATGTTACAACTTTATTTACAAACAAGTATTATCTAAAATCCAGCAGCACTTTCATTAAAACAACTCCAAGTGTCCAGTGAAGGAGTACTCCATCGTTCATAAAACGTCATATCAATCATGATTAAGGTTCCGGCAGCAGATTTGGATCCACTTGTTTCGTATAATCAATCAGGCAAGACTTTTATTGTGACGGATTTTAGGAGACGGGAAGCTGGGCGGAAGGAGGTAGATATGAAACTTGATCGCGCTCGTATGTACCTGTATACTAATCTGTAGTAACTATATATTACTTTTGTTTATTTCCAAAATAAGTCAATACATCCAATTTATAGATTACCCATATCTATTCTATACAAAAACATTCTAAAAACACAAAACGCAATTACGCATAGTAAATTCTAAAAAAACTGTATAACTAAACAGAAAAACAGCGTTTAGCTTTATAACTTTTTACTTACATCAAATTTTATAAATAGTACGTCGAATAGTTTAGAGGCAATATACAATTCAAAAGATAGTCAAAAGAAAATAAATCTAATAGATGTCAAAGCCCCCCCACGCACATTAACATTAAAGACCAAAATACAACTTAACATTTCTATATTTAGCCGAGCAATAAACGCAAATATGACTCGAAAGAAAGACGCAATGGATATAATTGGAGACGATAAATTACAGGAGCGCGGAGCGTGCCGGAGAAATTCACATAAAGTACATAAACCAGGAGGCTTCCCTTCGTTAGACCACGTTTGTCTTCCTTCTCATTTACATATGTTTATTTCTACCGTAGATGTCATTACATAGAGACATCCATGGATCTCTCTGACCAGTAGGCTTATGATGCAAATCATCGTGTTAATCTCTTAACGAAACGATAAAATTACGACAAGTTATTTGTCTACTCCAACGTACGAATAAATCTGTCAAATTTTGACTATGTCAAAATGTATGGGCCCGCATGCTAGCACTGGTAGATATATATAAACATATCGATAATTGTCGACAAAAACCACTATAAACTTATCTTGTGTTGCGCACCATAAGCGTGTAAGACTCTGTCTCTTGACAATTGCCGAAGAGTTATTAAAAATATAAACTAAATGAATATCCTATATAATGCTAACTAGAGAAAACAACTAGTTTAGATTTTAACGCTGTTTTAGAAAGCCTATAAAAATCTCTCAGTCAATGACTAGTGATACGCATGCGGGTTTATTTGAAGTTTATAAATGCATGTGATCAAACTATAACAACTATATATATGCGGCCTTTTATTCAATATAAGTTGTCTTGTGGGTATGAAGTCGTTGATTTCTAACATTAGGTATATGCGATGAAAATGGGAATTGACGGTGAACAATATAACTTTATTTGATGCTTCTTATTCGGTTTCCTATCTGTTTTTCCTGTATTCCAATGTTTCTTTAATTTCTGCTTTTAAGTAAGTAATGTTTTTACAGTCAAAGTTAGCACACACACGTCTAGAATTGTATGACTTTTAAACAAGTGCCCCTTAACCTGTTCCGAAACCGCGCGAGAAAGTCCTCTTAAATAAAATGCACATCCGTATTTAATTTCCGCGAGCCGTTTAAAATTTCGCAATGCGCTGCTTGTCTCAACTACCGCAGTTCCAAGTCCTCATTAAGAAGGCTCTTGGCCGAGGCTTATCTCGAGAGCGTCGGCCCTGACACACTGCCTTCCTTACACTGGATAAACTACGCGGCTTTTTAACTTCACACTTTGAAGGAACTGTCGATGGCGCTCGGAACGGGCTGGAGATGTGAGCAACGGAATTTTGTTGAGGTTTGGAGTGGCTTTGTTTTTGGATGGGGTGCGTGATGCTCTTTTGTTTTATTAAAATAAGTAGTTTCTGGAGTTAGCATGCTACAAACATATGAATCTAACTATAAAATGTATTCGTATCAGGTCAGAAAAGCTAGAACATGTACATATATGTATTATTGACAAACACTCATAAAACATGTATTGATATAGCTGTAGGATAATTGCCCTAGGATAATAATTATTCAAGAAATTTAACAAAAACATGTTAAAGGAATATTAAGAATGCAGTTTAATGTTACAAAACCTTCCATATCGCTGCTTCGATCGCGGCAATTAAATCGACGCTAGCGCCACTAATAACCACAGATGTTATCGATAAATTACCATCGATTTTATCGACGGCGCATCTCTACTCCCCCAAACAAACTTGTATGAGAAAATTTTAATTAAACTTGCTCTTTAGGGAATCAAGATTATGAGCGCCTAAAGTAAGTTTCCTATCCCGGGAGGTGAATTTTTAATGAACTTTATATCTCAACTCTGATTCGACTTTTCGTGTTTCGTTTGGAGGTTTGTTGCTAACGAGTTTTTAGTCGAAAAATTCGTGGAATTTACGAGATGAAATTAGTTGTTTGCGCGGATTTGTAGTTTAGTTTGTTACAGGGATATTACAGTCGAAGGTCCCTGAGGCAAGCGGGTTGTTTAAAACCACAGAGTTCACTGCTTTAATCACATGAAATAACTACCTTAGTTGCATGATTTCAACGTTTGAAAAGCTGCACTAAATTCAGAGGCATATCTGACAATCCAGTTTACAAAAAACAAAAGAAAGAAAACAAAAAACATTGTAGTAAAACTCATAACTTATATCCAAAAACATTTTTCCCTCTCAACCACACATTAGCCTCTGTAGTCGACCAAAACCCACTCAGCGATATTAAAACTACCAATCAAACCATCTGCTGCACTAGTTCATAATTAACTTAAAACACTGCAACACAAAACTTAATTACTGCCCCATTTTATGCAAAACTCGCTAATATTTCGCGCGGAAAATAACGCTAAAGATTACGCTCGAGAATAAAACGGCTTCAAAATACAGTATGTTGTGCAATAAATTTGTTACAGCGCATAGTGTCCTGATTAAATATTTAAGTAAGAAAAGGGCTCGATTAGGATGGTTGTCATATGATGTTGGAAAATATGGTGTCAAAAATATATATTAAATTATATACTTGACCTCCTGTGTTTTGAATCAATTCATGAATATATTTAAAAAGTAAACAGTTCTTGAAAAAGAATATTAAGAAAATAATTTAGAAATGATTCCATCTAGTCGAGAAAATTGAACAGCGTTGTTGTTTCATAGTCATAAATTTATTTTTTCTTACAAATCATTGAAAAGGGTAACATCTTAACTCTCTATACCTTCATATAAATGTATAATAATATTGTATATGCTCCAACCTCGCTCCTATCGTGTCAAGGTTCAATCCAAGGACTTACCTTCGTAGAATTAATCACGAAGGCTGCGCCAATTATTCTCAGCTCTAGGTATTGTACTAGGTTTCCCTATTTTAATAACGTGGCTATATCTTGCTCCATATTTCACTTTAATTTACCTTTTTCACTTTACTTTTATTACTTCTGTATATTTATGGCCGCATAGTCACAATTTTATTATTTTTCTTAAATAGAATCCACGAACTTGAGGATGAGAACCGTATACTATTAAAGTACCTAATTTAATTTTATTATAAAACCACTAAACGTTTTACTTCAATTAATTACATACTTAGTATGTTACCGATGTACTTGAATCAATGATGAATCGTTTGATGTGTTTTGTATCTTCCTGGTGAGCTTTTTTTTAATAAAATAACATTAATTAGGAAAAAGTAATTTAAGTGAAATCAATTCTATAGAATTCTATAGAATATAATTTTGGTAAAATTAAACAGGACATGAAACAAATCACTTGATAACCCATTGATTACTTTTTTCGGTGCGACCACTGATCTAATTATTTAGTTCCTGTTTTCGCCTCAGACCGTTCCACCGCGGTTATCTGATCAAGTGTCGACGTTCTTATCTCAGAGTGTCTTCACAGGGCGCCGCGAGACCTTCTACATATTCATGCCATCAGAGGCTACTCATCTATGACACGGTGGCTACGATGTGCTATGATGGGTTTAATACTGTATTAAACTATCATTGTACTGGTGGGACCTTTAAAGTATATGACTTTTAATGTAACATTTTTACTCATTTATTGATATTATAGTTTCGAACTAAGCGCGACTTTGAATTTCTCAAATCAATTTAAAAATCGTTGAAGGTACGAGTATATTACGTTCATTCTTTTTTTCTGTAATTTATTGGTAAAATATATAAGCTAATACTTCTTTGCCTAGCCAAGTAAAAATAACAAAACATAGAAGGGGCTGTGAGCTGTACATACATGCGTCCCTAAAATAAATTAAAATATACACTACTTACATGTCGTAACATCCCTGAGCTTTTACTTATGGAGCGTTCAACTTGAAGCAAAAAGCTGACCGATGTGCACTTTTCGCTGAAAATGCGGAATTTAATTTAAAAGATTTAAATTTAAAATCGGGGTCAGTGAAGCTTGATAATATTTTTACCTCTTGGCCGCGTGAATGTGCTTTTATAGCTTTGAAATTTTTATATCTTTTTCGGTGCAATAAAATATTTTAGTTCAAATCATAGACCATAGACGTATAGTCGTAACGATATTAACAATGTACATATATACGAGTAGATATGTAGGAAGTAATTGTACTGGTATTTTTAAGACCTCTTGCCTTTTTCTTTATTTTTATATATTACGTAGTATAATATACATATGTAAGTATGGGTTTGAGTACTTTATTATTATTTTAAATGTTTATGTTTATTGTTTAAGATTTTATAGTCAAATTTCATGTGCTCGTTATTGTTCACCCCGTCTAGTCTTTTTTTATATTTTCCTCTCCATCCTACGGTTGCCTGGAAGAGATCGCTTTTAGCGATAAGGCCGCCATTTGTGGCATTAGTTTTAATTAATTTTTTCCGTTTTGTATTATGTTTTTTGTGTCCAATAAAGTATCAATCTATATATCTATCTATCTTTGCAGTGGGTTCTATGGAATGGGCGATGAGGATACATGTTTGATATTATATTTGTTATCTGTCTCTCGTAAGGTTTTTTAACCGACTTCAAATAAAGGAGGTTATCAAGTCAACAGAAAGTTTTTTTTTCAAGGTTTGTGTCAGTAAGCTTTCCCAAATAAATGTCCTATCTCAAATATGTTTTTATGTAGATGTAAATGTTCTAAATCAAATAAATTTAAAACAATTAATAGCCCGTTCTTTTGAACAAATCCAGTAAGCAACTCTTATTAAACTCTCTTACGTCTCATTTTAAATTATAAATCCCGTTTATTGTTTCAAAGAACAAGATAAAAATGAAAAATCTCATTGAATTAGTGCCGGCGGTGGCACAAAGCTCGAGGGATGAACATATTCATAAAACAAGAAATAAAAAAGCACCATATGTGACGTCATTTCATTTTAAAACATATTTTAAAAGCTGGAATTATAATATTCACAAGATTGCATATTCACAAGCGCCGCCAGAGGCAACGGACGCGACTATTTAATTACAACTTTATTTTTTCTTGTCGACGCATTAAGTATTTTAAAGCTATGCGTATGTTATGTTGGAATCAAACATATTTTAAATTAATGATACTTTTCAATCTGATTTCTGCTATTCTTGGATGCAAAATTAGCGGAATTTTGTTTGAAGCGGTACGGTGACATTGTTTCTTTCGCATATTCGGTCATTTTCGTATAGCGTAACATATTAAAAAGCAGCAAATAATGTTAATGTACCTCTTTAAAATAGGTGAGATATATGCTATAGAAACTAGACATTAAATAACATGGCATGGCATTAAAATAAAACATTACAAAAACTTTATTAATCCCATTATCGAGATTTAAGTGGTGATGTTATACTACACGACAGTTTTAAAGTGTTATAAAGGGTGTTCTCATATCTAATAAATCATAATAAAAAAAAAACAGTCGTAGTTTTATATTGTTTGAGCTTAATATGTATCTAATAATGTGTCGTAGAAAAAAACAGTCGTAGTTTATCTAAAACAAACCATTTATTCAAGTCCTATTATATGAAACTTACATTAGTTAGTGTTTTAGCAAATAACTACTGCTGTGTATAGATAAAATGATAACGCTATTACCAAAATGCCTTCATTAGATATTATTTTGTAAACTTTACAATTGAAAAATAGAAACAAAATAAACAGTATAACAGCTTGTTTTTCACATAAAACATCACCTTATATAAAGTATAGTGTATCTATAGTGATTAGTCGGCGTGTTTATGTAGTCGATAGCGCCTCATTACTGCGGCGGAACATCAATCAGAGGCGGCGCCATGGAAGAGGTGTGGCGTAAGGAGATATATACAAGCGGTTAATAATATGATATTAAGATGATGCAATAGTAAGGTTCTCGTTGTTAATTCTTCAAATGAGAAAATAACACGATAATCGTAGTTTTTTCTGTTAAAACATCTACCCATATAAAGTAGTTATTGTCTTAGCACTTGGAACTAGTTGCAGTAACGAATCAAAACTTTTTTTAAATATAATCACAAGGCATATCCTGTCTGTCAATTTTTAGTAATATACTCTTAAAAAATCATATTACTCACATATATTTTTTACAATTTATAAGGAAATCACTAAAATTGGTAATCCAAACATTTTGTCAGGGGCGACGAACTTTTTGCATGGGTAAGCAGTTTTTTTAGCGAATTTCAAAGCTTGCGAACAAAGCTAAATATATGCTTATAACGCACTAAAACCGTCTTTAAAAAAATCTGCGTTAGTTTCCAGGAACCCTGTACATGCGTGTACTAGTCGTTATAACGCGTTCCTTGTATAGCTGGCAGGCACAATAAGCTAGCATCCGTCGCTGCGTCGTTAGCGCGATGCTTATCTCCGCCGAGTTAGCGCCGTCTAATGTGTTGCGCGTTTTAATACTAGCTCGTATCTTAAAATAATTATATAGCACTATAGATGGCGCTGTGTGCAATGTCCCGGAACACTTTTGGATTAATTTTGGTGTGTCTTACAATTTTATCCGTTTCAGTTTAGGTACTTGTCTTACGAGATATAAGAGCTCTCTAAGAGAGATGTTTGAATTGAATCTTTAAAATTCAATTCAGATTTGAATTGAATTTAAAAGATTCGTAGATTTATTTAACTACAAGTTGATCTATTTTCATATTCTATATTAAATGCATATTGTAGATACTCGTACTTATACAAGTATCTCATTCTATATGGCATTAAAATCAAACCATTGTATTCATCGTTAGCATAAATGGGACATATTAACTCCCAGAAATATTATGTAAGGTTTGCACGAACACTTTAATATTGCATGTTTAAAAATAAATATTTGTATTAACATTATATAAGTACATTTTCTAGACTGTACACGTGTCTCATCATCCCACAGATGATAAATTCCTCAAAAGCTATTCAAGAATCATCGATCGATTTCTATTCAAGGCACTTGATTTCAATTCACAACATACATCTATCTACATACATAAATGCTCTTGTAAAGGGCACAGCAGTGTGTCGGTATTTCATGAACTTCAGAAGACTGATAAGACGAGAGTGTGTGGGTAGAAGGTAGGTTTATTTTAGAAACAGTATTATGCTGGTACTACCGCCTACGTTGAAAGGTCGGTGGTTTTGTTATAGGGCTGACACTTGTAATATTACATGATCAGCCTAAAAAGACGGACTTATGTCGGTGTTTATAAATGGCACTCAAATCTATAAAAAAGCAAAGCAACAATTATCTATCTTGGGTAAGTATTTTGAAACGGAAAGTGTTAATTAACCCCCCCTAATTCGATACATAAAGAGTATGTAAAGAGTTATACATGTAAATCTACATGTCTGTATGTAACATCGTAGCTTTCGTATTGGTTAGCCGCATTTTGATTGAAAAATAAATCGAAAGAAATTAATAGTGTAATTGTTTTTTTTTACATGAGATAGGCTCACCCTTGACTACAACTTGCCTGATGTTAAGCAACGTTATAATCTACGATCTAGCGCGCTTGCCTAGAAGAAACCGGTTTACTCTCGACTTGAAGACCATCAAACTATAGTGATTGTTATGATAATTGATAATGAAGTCAGTCGTCAGGAACTTTTAAGTTATTTCACGACTATATCTGTATATCTTGGCACTATAAGCTTAAACAGCATGATTTAAACGCGTTTTCCTAATAAAAGGGAGAAAAAAAGAAACTTGCCCCGTCCTTAGTTATTTGCGTTCAAAAAAGGGTTTTAACCCTTCAATAACAGTTTAGTTTGTTTCACTATTCTAATACCAACTTAGACAAATGCTAAGTCCTTTCAAAGTCCATTGTTGGCGACACGTGAGTTGGTTGATATTTGCATCTAAATGACGCCTACATGTGAAGGCAAACAATGCGAAGGACGGCCTTCAGACCTCATTTAGTGCGGGGTTGGGCATTCACCGAGTAACTTTGATACTTTTTAGGTACTAGTATAGTTGAGTTTAGTTTTGCTCTGTATGTTATCATAGAGATCATCATAATAAATTTAAGTGCAAGGCCTTGTCTGTGGAGCATGCGCCATCATTCTCGATTTTCGGCCAATTCCTTGACCTCCTTATACGACATGACGCCCGCCTTTTCTTTTACTTGGTCTATATGTATATGATCTTCTGATCTTCTCGGTCTTCCTCTTCCTCTTCGGGCTTTCAATTTTCCCTCCATTATCTTTATCATAGAGATGATAAAGATAAATTCGAAACGTAATAATAAATTGTTGCCAATGCTTTTTTAACATTAAAACCAGTATATTTTAATCATTTCAGTAGTTTGGAATGATTCTGACGAGTTGTTTATGTATTTTTCATAAAAATCCAAACCATGTGAAAATAACGAATACTGAAAATGTAAACTTTACGGTAGAAATTCTGGCACATATCATGTTAGAATTTCTAGCTTCCTAGTATATTTTGTAGAAATAATCCGTGTACCAAAATTATTCAGTTCCCAGGGGTATGACCGGGGGCGGAGGTATTTTTAATTGCCGCAGTATAAAACCTTTTTCTTTGCTATCCGGATGTCCGGATTCGAAGCACGTACCTACCCCTATTTTCCCCTTTCTCCTCTATTTTGTTCCACATTCACTACAGTTTTTTCGCAGGTATTTTTTACTTTTTTCTCCGTTTTAGGAGTATCTGTTTTCAGTGTTTTTCAGACTCCTTTGTCACCGTATTTACTCGGAATACTAAATAGTGCTTGTTTTTTGTTTACTCGAAAAATGGATGTTATGAAAATGCTTTTGGGTGTTATGAAAATGCTTTTGGGTGTTATGAAAATGAGAATGCTAGGAATAGTTATATTCTTTACTACGTTCAGCGTGTCCTACTTTTATAATGCTTTTGTAGGTTATTATTTCTGAAAAATAATCAATCATTTTTTTGTGTACCTGTACATTTACCACCAATTCATTTACAAATACCTATATTTTTTAAGAGTTACTATGTTAAAACGTGAATATGTGGTCGTGTATGTGTTTTTTGTATTAGGCCTATTTGTATCTTTAAAATCAATTTCATGACCACTTATAGTAAATATTTTAACTGTTCGCTGTAAATTAAATTATAACTAAATGGTTACAATTATCTATTCCCATTGCAATCATTAATCAGAATCACTAATCACCTATTTAATTAACACCGATTGCATGCAAATTACGTTAAAATCACATCAATAACGGCTTTCAATTTAAACTTTTAAGCTTTAATAGTCCCTCATAATTTTATTGTTTGGAAATCAGGATTATGTCGATTCATGCCCCAACAACTTAAAAATACTACTTTTTAAACCAAATAACCAAATTACAATTTTATATCAGATTTTCATCATGGCCAAATAAGTTTTGCTTAGTTTAGCAGTCGCTCTATATATGAAGTTGATTCACGTAAACTAAATGTATGTATTCAAATTCAAATTCATTTATTTGCGAAGATGTTGTGAGAATTATGGTACAAAAACATTTATCGTATCTTACATCTTACCATTTCTGGTGTGCGAAAATCATGTTTTGGTCACTGAGAATCTATTAACAATTTCAATTCAATAAGATTTCCAAAGAATATGTCAATATAAACAAATCATCAAAAATTCAGATTTTATATACATATATGTTTAATAAATTAAAGTTTGGTCTTTGTCCGATAAGATGAATGCCAACCTCATATCTCATCAAACAACAGCCGAACAGTCCTGGACCTGAGTATTTCCATTCGTAGGTAAATTTATGACTCCAGTCTAGACTTTTCCCATAAAATTTCATACTCGGATTCGGTTTGTTTCAGCGTTGAAATATGACCGTCGTTCGACGTTCTCAATAGGTTTATTTTGGACTAAACTGCTATCGGAGCTACCTTAGTATACGATTATAGTATTTCAGTGGTTGATGGTTCAGTTTGCGCAGAATGCTTGAGATATTGCAATCAACTTTTATACATCTTCAGATAATATTTTTCCTGGCAAGTTTATTGGTATTTATTGCATGAATATTATCCAAAAACCGTTTAGCATTATATATAAAAACAATGATAAAAATATGGTACACTTTAACTGCTCACCATCAATCACGTCTATCAACAAGGGCGTTAATTTAAACTTTATCTCCAACAATATATGACGTGCGCCGCTCTAGAGCAGAATAGATAGGCCATTGTCAGTCATCATCAACGTCCGCAAAGTGCAGTATGTTATGGCCGGCGCGCCACAAAGCCAGTAGCGGGCCAATGCCGCTGCTGTCACTATAAATCTCCCCAAACTGCGGACGAGTCCCGCGCACCGTTGGATTGCTTTAATTTGCGGTTTTCACGCTTAGCTGTTTGTTTACTTCTGTCCAAACTTATTGTACAAGTTATGAGAACGCAACCGTCTGCATTTCCGCTACCGGTTTTTGCGCCCGCCTGTAAAAACTCCGCGGAATCTTGCCAGCGAAGTTTGGAAGTTTTGCGACTTAAATTATATGCAAGAGCTAAGTAGTTTTGAAGTTATAGGGTTTCCAATCAGCCGAGATATCTGGCTACTTGCCGTATTTTCAGTAGGTAATTTACTGTACTGCATATTTTAATCAACTGTACGAGTTAATTGCTAAGCATACATAATTTTATCGGCATTATGACAAAGCAGGTAGTACCTATAACACATGTTAGTAAGAATTGAGAAAGTAGCTAAACGAACAACAACAATCAACGGTATATTTTTGGCATTTATTTACTGATCATTTTAGGTTAAATTTGTTTAAAATTATGGATTAAAAATGTAATGAAAATAAAGTCAACAACATACTCGTAATTGGCATTTCCATCCCATGTTCACTTATTCAACCGAGTATCCAGTTTCAACATTTCCTCCTATGATTTCCACCCGTTGGAATGTCGGCATACCGTTAACCCTTCCTCCAAAGTCCATGGGCCTCCGCGGTCGGATTCCACTAACTCCACAATGGGGTTTCTATTATTTCGTGTTTGGGTTGCTTGCATAAATTTTCCTTCCTAACTTATTCAATCAGGGAATGGAACTGAGAATAATATACTTATACATACTTATTTATACACTTATAGCTTTAGTGCTGTGGTGAGGCAACATTGTGCAGGGAACAGGGGAAAATGGGAAAAGTTTTCGTGGTCGGGAAATACCTTTTTTCTGTTTTCCCGCCGTAAGGTGCACGGGCCGTGTCGCTGCCAAATGAGAAATTCTTAGAGTCTCAGCAAAGAGCTGGCTAGAGATGGCTTAGGCTTTATCGATAGAAAAATTAATTGATCTTATTCGATATTTTAGAAAAACGTAGATGGATTTTGTGAAAATATTACATAACATAATTTTGATTAATTTCTCAATGGTTCTTAAGTATTATTAATAAAAATGTCCAACTCTATGCAGACCTAGCTAGCTACATAGATAGAATGTTAATGTCATCTATATCTAGATTCGATATATGTAATATCTCAGACTATCACATAGTGCACATCACTCAGAATATAATATCAACGTTGAAGTGAAATTGCTATCCATCGTAAATGTAGCGTCCAGCTGTTGTTCCAGAACCATGTTCCTAACGTTGGATCAACTCCTAATCTAGTTTAATTGGTTACACAATTAGTTTTAAGTATTATTAATTATCTTTAAAAGCAGTATGTTATGGTCATCGTCGTGTATCAAAATGATTTAACTCAGATTACACACTCAGTAGCAAAAAAAAAAACAAAAATGTGAGAGTATTTCTCGCAGCGCTCAACATGATAGAAATAATCTATTTTTATTTTTCACTCGCGGGTTTCATATCTCATACACATACAAAACACTCATTTGCATAAACATATTTATCATGTTAACGACTTTACAAGCTTATTTTATGCTAAAATTGTGGGCACATTTCACTTAACTTGAGTTTCACCTACAGACGCCCTTCTAATATTGGATGCTCGAACCTATTATAAATAGAACTTAAAAGGTTGATAACCACTGAAAGCACTTTTAAAGAAAATATTGTTTTAAAAATGTATTTTTTTTCTCATTTGGTTGTTAGAAAAATATATTTCTATATGGTTAGACAAACAAGTATTTTAGTTACTTACTCAAAATTTTTAGCCACGAAATAAAAATACGTTTTTTTTGTATACTTAAAAAAAATTACAATCTTCTAATTAAAATTCTTGTTGTTATTTTACCAATTTTGTTTTAATATTAGTCTACAATACATCGACTTCTTCCACAAAATTGCACGTATAAAGAATATCGATACAGGTTATCGACATACATATTTTATCGACGCCATTCATCCCTACAACACTGATTAGAGTACCTGCAGGAGTAATCTAGGAGCCGTAGTGTGCAGGGTTTATTAGAGACACTGCCAATTTCCTCTCTTGTTGTTTTTCCACTTTCACATAAAAGTATCGAATGAGCAGAATGAAGTCTTCAGCGAGTATGTGTAATGCGATACCGCATTACACATACTCGCTGAAGACTTCATTCTTGAATGGATGATAAAAAAAATGTATATACATCTAAGCAGTTCCGTGGGATTGATGATTTATAACATAGGTAAAAACACAGAATTAATAAGATCTTCACGTAAACGCCCTTTGCAAGTTATGATAATTCTCGATTGATATCGGCAACAGACAATATGCAGTTTTTAGTAAAGGTATCTTTAGTACTACGTCAACAGTCATGCCATGTACTTAGTAGGTTTTCTGACGTAGTTTATATATATTAGTTATATAGTTTATACGATCTTACATTTGCTTAATCCACTTTCGTTTTCTAATTCACACTTACACAAATAAAGTTGATCATCTCATTCCAAGATGACTGCAACAATATGGAATTGTATTTTCATGTTTTTTTTCCAGCACGCAGTGAATTCAGTCGCTCTGGGAGCTTTTACTCGTAACATTGTGTGAGGTGCTTGTTTATAGGAAGATTTTTATGTGTATGATTAAAATTGATATTGTCAAGACAACATAAAGTGTTTTACGTTAGTGGCATTTGAGTTCGTTCAATTGTCTAAAATCGTTCTGAATTGTCTAGGAGACTCCAGTCTATTGAAAACGGTAATCTGATGTAATATTAATCTAAATGCATATATAAAAACTCAAAGGTGACTGCCTGACTGACATTGAGATCTATCAACGCACAGCCCAAACCACTGGACGGATCGGGCTGAAAGTTAGCATGCAGGTAGATGTTATGACGTAGCATCCGCTAAGTAAAGATTTTTAGAAATGCCACTTTTAAAAGGGTGAAATAGGGGATGCAAGTTTTACTTTTTATTGCGAGTGAAGCCGTGAGCTACCACTAGTACAAAACTATTTTGTTACTGATGTTTGATTTAGACATAAAATCAATGACCTGTGTATTGTGTTGCAAGCACGTACTGACCACCAATTAGTGGGATGTGACCGCAAACTATCTAGTCCACCTACATAATAATACATGTGTAACGCTTTAGAAAGTGTGGATGTAGATAGAATGCGTTATCCGTGAGGTTTGGCTACCTAAGTCTAACTAGAAGGTATTAGGTAGTCGATAAATAAAAGGTTAAAAGGTTATTATAAATAATTTATATTCAACTCTTCAAAAGGTGGTAGTCTAACTTTACAATTTTGATTAGGTTTCTTCTTTACTTTAAATTTACATGTAGTTTAAAAAATGATTATATCTATATATGGGCGCCAGCCTTATCTCAAGGCGATAGAGAATGAGTACTCTTTTAATTATACAGTTATCCTCAGGGTCGAGGGGAAAAGCCTACACCAGGGTATCTAGTTGCAACCAGTATGTGTTTTAGTATTCAACAATCACAGAAAAATATAAAGGCACCAGACATTATAGATGTCTGGTGTTACCGGCTTAGTGATGGAGACGGAGTCCGAGTGGAGTCACCCGCCCTAGAGGGTTGGGAGAAGCAGCGAGTTCTCCCAACACGGTTGGTGACCTCCGGCGCCCCGCGCCCAAAGCACGATGTAGAAAAGTGAGGTTAGGTGTGATGTGAAGTAGGTAGAATGGTGGGCGGCCTAGGCCATCAGCCTTAGATCGTGTAGATGAGTTGTAGAAGGAGTGAGTTTGCGAGAAACTTAAAAAACCCTGTTAACAAACAGTTACATTTATTATATGTTCCGCATTAGAGGGTAGATGGTATCTGCGCGCACCGCACTTATGTCGTAAAACTTACCCAGAATCTGGGGTTTTTCTCCTTACAGACCAGCGGCTGCGTGCTCGGATGAGGTCCGCAGGCCTCATCGACCAGCACTACCTCCAGCAGACAGCAAATATCAAACAGCCTACGACAAGAAACGTGGAAGATTAATCCCGGTGAACAGATTCTTTCACTGATCTCTTTTTCTCGAACACTCACCAACAACGAGGGAGTTCCTATGTACGGAGCGTGGCGAATTGAACGAACTGCTTGTTCCGGGGTCTAGGAGTGGAATCTCCATCTCCCAGACCCGGCCTACATTTTTCTTGCCGTGCGCGTTTCTTTCTGTTGAGTCACCTTTCACATCTCTCTGACAGATTCAAAAAAATGACAATTCGACACTGACATTGACAGTCGCAACCCAAAGACGCTTAGGCATCTTTGTTTTGCGACTGCGCAACGTATCGACATTTAGCCATTTTGGACTAAATGAACGAAATGAAATGAGGGGTTACACATGCTAGGTTGTTTGTACTACCTACGTACATTAGTTCACAAAACTTAGATTTTATATTGAACACAAAATATCAGTAAGTACTCGTATTACGGTGACGATGTGATTTTTGAAAAGCTTTAATTATGTTTTTTAAATTTCTATCTAAATAACTAAATCCATAATATTTGACTTAAAACTTTTACTTTAAATACTTTTCATAAGATAAGATAAGATATGTCTTTAATGCACACCAAATAAATTACATAATGAAAGAAATTTAAAAACTAATTTAATGCACATAGGGCGGCCTTATCGCATTAGGCGATTTCTTCCAGGCAACCTTTGGATGGACAGAATTTAGAATTTTTAATAGGCGGTGTACAAAAATACGTAAAATAAATAAATAAGTGAAAGAACTCAATACAAACTCAGATAATACACCAATAAATAATAATAAACAATACAATACATAATATTATTATCTTCATGTGTAGTTTTTACCCAAAAATCCTCTTCGCTTATTCCATAGTAGCTAACCCTAAATAAATATAACAGTAGTTTGTGTGTAACATGATGTAGAATAGAAATATTCTACGTGTCCGGTCCAAGGGACTTTCCATTATAACTTATCGTTTCGTCCGGCTCGCGCCATCTGAGGATAAACTCCTAATCCCACATATAAAACACAATTTTACTAAACCAGGATGGGATAGAATAATTTCTATAAATTAGATTTATGATTAGAGGATTTGGGTGTTCAATGACCCAGATATAAAATGAAAATACGTTACAATGTCAAATATTTTGTCGGCAAAATGGTGATTTTAGACCATATTTCTCAAAAATGTTAATTAATATTTTTCTATAACTAAAAACTTAAGTCACATTATCATCCATTAAAGTCACATCACTGAACGTATTCAGAAAAGTCTCAAAAATCACGTATACAATTGGTTCTAGTAGAAAAACAAGTTCATCTATAATTTACATGACAAACTCAACACAGAAGGTACACTTTTCAAACAGACAGTCTTTTACGATTACGACCTAACTTAACAGTCTTGTTTTGTGTAGGTATTCAAGTATATGATGAACTCCAAACTACTTAAGTTACAAACCCTCACAGACAAGCCCTCGGAACTATACAATGGCCAGAGCGTGCTAGTTAAAACTTTCACTATTAACTCTTGCATAGGGGTTCAACGTATGAAGTAAGGGGTCTAGAGCGGATGCTTAGACTAGCAATATAAAATTATTGTACGTCGTGTGTTGATGAACAGATAGGTATAAAATTATTTAATGTAAATATTTGCGCTGTCCAGTACCCAACACTATCTTTGAGCATGCATAGACGGTATAAGTATACATATTAATCGAAGTTGGGCTAAATAAACTACTTATTTCGTGTTATGATCAGTAACAAAGAATTTAACGATTCTCATAACTGCCACATCATTAGCTATAAAAGCTTTTTCTGTTCAGCCTACGCGCAAAATCCTAAAAAAACATCGAAAACATTTCTTAAAACGTATTTTTATGCCCACAGCACAAAATCGATGTTTTTCCATGTACTGCTAAATGTGTGGGAGTGACGCCAGATCTCTAGACTCGCAAGCATGACTGAAGATCTTGACAAACGACTTTCGACTTTATAGGTAGATTTATTTATAGGAAAGTAACGATTTTTCTCCTCGAAAGGTATTATTGTGGAATGGTAATGGATATCTTTGCTTCTACCTTCATAGTAAGGACAGCGAGACTATGGAACTCTCTACTTGGAGCCCCGTTTCCAGGAAATTGTAACCCAGGGGTCTTCAAATATAGAGTAAATAGGTCTCTTCTAGGCAAGCGTGCTACATCTTAGACTACAGTGGTGCTTAACACCAGGCAGGCTGTAGTCAAACGTAAGTCTATTCCATGATAAAAAAATTACACACGTTCGTGAATACATTGGTTGTATTGCAATACAACTAGGTACTTTGTCAATCGATCTCATACTGGCACGAAACATTTTGCATTGAAATCCAGAGACAAAATAGCGTTGTCATTTGTATCTATAAGGTCCAAAGTCATTTGTCTCGTGGATATCTAGACTCCGCGTGGCTGGACCGGTCTGTGTCGGATCGATGCACTAGCTGAGTCGGCGGAATAAATCTTTGTTTAGTGCAAATCGTGACCGGTTATTTATGAATGTGTGCGAGGGCGATATAAACTCGACTTTGTAAAGTCAACTGTTTCTGGAGGTTGTATGGTTTGTCTTAGGAAGTTGATGGAAGACGTTGGTTGTTGTGTGTGGCTCAAGTGTCGGGATTTAGAATGTTTTCTCGTGAGATTCAATGTCATAACGTTACTTACTAGACATTACTACTTTAATAAGCTTTGAGAAACAATACAAGTTTTAATTTTAAAGTCTAAAATTGTTTTTAATGTCTAAGCCAAAATTAGCAATCAAAACGTAATAAGCTTGTGTGTTGCAAAATCTCAAAGCTACTAACAGCCTTGTTGCGTTCTCCGGGAGATATCAAGCGATTATAATTAACTTTCGGTCAAAGCACGAAAGCACGACGAAATTGACATTACTTGCACCGGTTTTATTTAACTTTGTCCGGGTTACGAGCTCATCCCGCTTTGGCCGGGATTACGTCCGGGTATGAGCCGGTATTTTAATTGCAGTTTGTCCGGGGCCCGGTTAGTTGAAATTTAATATTTCACTCCCACGTATCCGCAGTGATAGCGTCGAACTATGTTCATGAAATTATGGCTCGCTGAGCGGGGCTATTTGGGAACTGATGTTTGTGCAATTTTTGAGCAATTTTGGGAATTCGAGTAGCCAAATAATAATAATATATGTAACTTGTTGGTGAAGTATGTTAAAATAACTACACTTTTAAATTGATATTAATTATTTGCGTGCTATAGCTATTCTTGAGTTAATCGCGAACTTTAAATAAAAGCTTTATTTATAAAAACATAAACATAAAACATAAACATATCTTTATTTTGCATCATATACAGTGTTTTTACTTAAGGCTGGGATATACTCGTCTATAGCGAACACTGTCACTCTGGGTAGAAAAGAACGAGAAACACTATGGCGCCGAAATCGCTAAAATCTACCACTTTCGTTGGAAATTAATTAATTAATTAGAAATATAATATTGAATCGAAATTTTACTCCAGCAGTGTTGAGTTATAGTTTATTTTACATCACTCAAATTAATTTTAGAAATATGCGTTTGAAATTGTTTAACAAACTAAGTGTGTTAAGGCCAGCTAAAATTCAAAAAAAGACCTAACTTTGTGTTTTTTTTCTATCGAGGAAATTAATAGTCAACGTGTTTCGGAAACAGTAGTGTGAATAAATATATGATCAAGATTAAAAACAAAAAAAAAATGTTCTTTTAACGTAAAGACTTTTGGCTAAAAAATTTTTTGTAGTACCCCGTTTTCTGAACTCATAGGTCCTTAATTGTAACACTAGGCGCACCTGTGTCGCAGAGGGTAGTTGCTTAGCGACCGGACTGTAACTATCTATTTACATCAATTAGTATATTAGCAGTATAGTCATTTTAAAAAGAAACAAAAGAGGAGAGAAAATAGAAATACACAAAGAGAAATATATTCTCTCGAAAAAAATAAAAAAATAAAATAAAACAAAAAAAACTCAGGTATTCAACACAACTAGAAGGTAGTGTACAATTATATACATATTTATCTAAACTAATACCTACTCCACAATGACTTACATTATACATCGTAAGCCCCCAGCTTGCAAATATGGTGCGTGGGAGAGGCGTGGGTCGCAGATCATTAAATTAGCATGGAAGTAATGCAGTGAGCAACTGTACCTGCATACAAGTATACAGGGTGACTTCTTCTTTTCGAGAAGGTAAGTCGCGAGAGTTCCGCCCTGAGGGCCTCTGAAATGGCTTAACGACTGCCGACGACTTAGATTTAATGGTAACATACGTATAAAAATAGTTAGGGGATTGTCAATACAGCCAATACTAATACTTTTATAACTTTCTGACTTACGTATCAATTTCATTAGTCATGGCATTTAAGTTTTTGCCATTAGTGAACTGAAGTCACCCTTATTAATGAAATAAATGCATTAGTTCGCAGTACCCTTGTACATTAGTCTATATGTACATTATGTAGATAGATCTAGTCAAACAGGTTTATAGTGCGACTTGTATGCCTAGTTTTGATGTAAAAAATGTGTTAGGATCTCTCTCGTGGGAAAATAGTTAGCTTAGGACTAGTTTTACTACGATGACGATGTAGTTTTTATAAGAGAACTTAACATATATGTGTTAAATTCCAAGTGATTAGATATTTTAATTTTTAGTCACATTATTAATTCTCAATAAGGATACTAGGCTACTACTACTAACGGCTATTATTATTATAATAAATAAATAAAACCATTGTTTTCGATATATGTAGGGATATAAAATAAGAAAAAAAAACTAATGAGAAATCAAACGTATTCCACGTGTATTATTTCTTTATCCACAGCAAAATACAAACAATGAATACATTTTATTAGTCAAGAGTCTAATCCACCTAAGATTATCCTATAGTGAAAATCTAAATACTACTAATATCTTGTCTAAACTAATCTCAAATCCACAAAATACAGACAAACAAGATGTTTTACTTTAAGACTTTTGTGGAACCGCAAACTTCTGCGAATCTCTTTAAGAGATTAACATACATAACTGTGGAACATTTCTAGTGAAATACGGCTTAGTTGAACTCAGTGATAGCTTGCAAGTTAGACTGGCAAACAGAGATAGCAGGTAACTTGCAGATGGAGCTTAGAGCATATACATACATAATTAACTTAGACGATGGAGTTGGTATTTCTAGAGGTATACTGATGGTTAGTTTGGTGGTTATTCACTTATAAGTATAGTTGCGTAGTGCGTAATGCATGCATCGATTATCACTACGCATATTTTGCTAAACTTAACCACTATTTTTGAAAAGTTTTCGAGGAAAGGCCACCTTTGTTAGTAGCTTCTGTCATAAGTTGACTGCAACAACACAAAGTGCAAATTAGATATAATACGAGTACAAACCAAAAATCTTGAAACATTTGCTTTCCAATTTGCCTAAATTATATTAATCTATCGCATTTTGCTTATCACAAAATTCGAGTTTTTTAGAAAACTACGTTCATGGATGACATATATTGTAACTAAAATATTACATTATTATTATCATTATTATTGTTGTAACTACATACAACTGTATGTAACTACAACTAATTGTACCACGGAGTACAAAAATATATGTATAATGCCGATAATTTACATTTGTAAACGTCAAATTTTCCTTTCTACAGGTATCTCACTCTACCTGTAACTCATTTCCAAACATTCGCGGCGTCAATCTCCATAATGCTCGAGGTTCTTTCCCAAGTTATGTAATCTAGCTTCAAGTTGGAACCCTTTGAGCTTGAATACCAATCAACGCATTGTTCGAATGTTTGAATTCTCTTTGAAATGGGATGTGACAGACAGGCGGCTTGGCATAATATAGCAGCTATTAATAGATAGCATACCGGATAAGAGATTTGTTTGTTTGCTATGATACTTTAATAGCTACCTGATATCTGGTATTGGTTTTACTGTCTGGTTAAATGGTGATAATGGTTAAAAAATATATCTAGGTAACAGGAAAGATAAAATCCACTTAGTTCTTTTTCCCTTCCACAAACTTTCCATTATTTATTTGTTTAGACCGGGCTTATTTCTTCGGAACGTTGTTAGTGTCCTAAGTACCTAACACAATATTTGGGCTTCTCATAATGGCGATTCTCCCAGTTTATCCCGAAAAGGGTCCCTAAAATCCCTATACCGGCGTGAAACGGGTCCTAATCCGAATGAAATATGTATAAAAGTGGGACTTATTTCAGTCACGATCGCGATCAGCCTCTTGGACTATAATTTATGCTTCCGACTCCTGGACTATAAATCACTAGTCTAGCTGAAGATAAATTATACCTAGAGAGGCTGGATGAATGTCCGAGCTTCTTGGTGGCAGGAGCCAATATGGCGCGCTCAGGGAGCTGGGAGCGAGAATAATGATTCAAGACATGAGACATGTTGGGAGCTTCATTATGTGCTTCATAATTAGTCATTTTGCGCAGAGTTTAGTTTGATAATTATTTTTAATAAACCAACTTGTGAATACGTCTCGTCTTGTGCTTAGCGACGTTGCTATACGTAGAAGCGGAAGCGGTTGGATAGAAGAAATAAAATCACTCTTGACTCGATAAATTGTAGTAAAAGGAAAACAAAGTAAGAACAGTAAAAATAAAGCTAGGAGCTGTACAGTTTAGCAGTACGTATAAAATAAATCTCAAAGCATCACGGTAAGTGCAGGTCTTCAGTACCTCTATTGTAAACCGATATCTTTTTATGAGTAGAAGGCATGCGTCTATTTGAATCTGTTAGTGATTACAGCGTGCTCTTTAAGATATAAAGCAACAAAAAACGCTACAATAATCACAGTTATGTTAAGGAAATTTACGCAATAAATTGCTTTATAAACCTTGCCTCTAGCTTTTTCCTCTGTTAATATGAAGCGGTGGCCAGTTAATGTTGAGTTCATCTAGTTCACAGGTGACCGCGCACTGTGCCCAGTCGTGTGATCAGAGAGGCTCTGTAAAGGCACACAATGTACACATAGAGTATTGTTATTTTTAGAATCTGCTGATTGAGTTTTAGAAAATATTTAAATCTAGTTGATACGTTTACGTATCTACAATCTCTACCATATCAATTTCACAGTCACATATAGTTTTTTTCACTTATTTGCGTCATTAGTTGTTAAGATATCTATTAGGTTTTTTTCTAATCATGTTTTCTTCCGATATGCTTTTACATTTTGTACGTAACTTGTTTACTCAGTGCGAGCCCGAGGCAAGTGAAATCAATAAACCGTAGCCTATCTATTACATCTAATCTCCAGATCGATTACCTTGCTACGTCAAATATTTCAACAAAGAGTAACTTGGGTAATTCATCATTCGAACCGAATTCCCGCCACACGGCTATAATACCCTGGCCGCAGTGGCTCGGGACACATTAAAAAGCCCTATTTCTCCCATAAAAAGAAGCCATTTCCTTCGTTTTCCCGATGAATTGACATCCATCGATGTCAGACCGAACAAAGAAAAATCACAGTACATTTAGTAAAGCCGAACGATCATTTTAAAGCTTGCGTCTTCGCAATACAGACCGGCCGGGCCAGATGAATGTGTCGCCATGAACAGACGACAATTATGTGGCGTTTGCAGCTTTATTTTTTCTGTGAAAACTCGCTTTGTCAATCATTGTATTACGAGAATGGAAATAGAAGCGGCCCCGCTTAGGTATGTTAATTTCCTTTACGAAATTACAAAATATTTTTCTTTTTGTTCCGCGTTCTCGAGAATCTGGAGACGGTATACTTATAAAAATTTTGCTTTTAAGACGAGACGTTTGTTTATCGTAAACATGTTTATAAGGCAATCAGAAGGCCTCTTCATTTGATGTATACAATTACTATGAACAGCTCTCATCTTAAGCCAATAAAATTGCGTAATAGGAGTTCCCTTCTAAGGGTAAAGGTAAACTTTGCTTTTGACCTTACTGCCGCCGCGGGGGCCTGCGTCTAAGTCTCCCCCTCCAACCTACTCGCTATTCTAACACGGCGGCAATACGACACAATTTATATCGAAACAACCCCCGCCGCGTTTAAAGTAAAAGCTACCTTCGGCTGCCGTAATTAGGTACACAATGAATCAATTTGTAATCGATCATGTATTGTTGACATTTTAATAACGCACCCTATTGCCGGGGGCTAGGGCATAATGTCGCGCGCCCGAGAAGGGTTATTCAAGTTTATTGAGGCATAGTTGCTCGGGTACAAAGTCGATATTTGCTGAACCGATGTTTTCGTAAGCCGCGGGTGGTTTGTGTTATTTTCAAATACAAAACGCGTTAGGATACAATGTAGCCAGTATATGCTAATGATTTTTATCGCATGTGCTGGGGGTAAGCTCATATTGAGTTTATATTACGGTGGCGGCGTTTTTCAGAGAACAAACGACGCGGTGATATTGGTAGCTGTAAAAATCAAAATAAAGGGTATTGATGTGGTCATAAATTGGAGGCTTATCGGGAGCCGAGGGTTAGGTAACGGCCGATGCCGATTCCAAATGTTAAGCCATTTCTAGGAAATTCTTTTTGTATTATTATTTATTGTAGACGTTTTCTTCTTAGTGAGGTTTTCTTTTACTTTCATGTATTCTTACTAGTTCATCATCTATAAGAAAACATTAAACTGTTTTCATATCTATGATAATTGTAATTTTGTTCAAAATGTCAAATAGAACCATTTCTAACTAATTTAGAAATGGTTACAACGAAAGACACGAAAATTACCACTGCAAACCCCATTTATTTCGTCAGCCTCAACTCATTTCGAAAAAATACATTCCACTCAACAAGTGAAAAGAAATCTCAGGTCGTAATGGCCCATATAAAACGTAACTTCGTTTTGAAGAAAAGTTATAATCTTTAGCCAGCAGCGGGTCCTAAGCGGGTGCTCCATCATAGCCGTGGTAGAAGGGGAGGGAAGATAAGTTTTGAAAGAAAAGAGATGAAAACACCTTACAACGGGAGTCAAATAGCCTTTGTGGGGAAGTAACTAGTTAACTTCGTCAGGTAATATTAGCTCGCGAAGTGGTTTGAGACGCCTGTGGAAAATGTGCTACGCCATTCGAGTGCTACGAAGTGCTACGCTACTACGGAGCTACGGATCGGCTACGACAATTAAATCTAATATTTATACTTGAGATTGGGATTTTAATGTCTGACTTTTGTTTTAATTTGAACAATACGGTAAGGTTATTTTATCAAACGATTAAAAGACCATAAAATATTTTTTATCAATACTGACGGTTAAATAATGCACTTGATGCATCATATGATTAATCGGAAAATAAAAATAAAAACATATTGATAATGAATAAGTTTAACAATTGAATTGGAGTAGTTCCACAATACACAATAGTATTATTTTTTGAAACAAAGACTGAACTTGTTACTGTAAAATCATTTTGTTAAATAGAAGCATACAAACTTAAGCAAATGAATAATGTTGTTCATACCTGAGTTTCTACAAAAGGTATTGCATAGCTTGTAATATCGCAAACATTGCTTGCAAAAGACCGTGCAGACACCCCTTTGTATACAAAACGTTTTGCGTAGTATTGATTAGTCAGCGGCTGAGATTCAGAAATTTGTGTTAAACGGGTATATTATATCGAAGGTTGATTGCTTCTGTAATTTGACTGCAGAAAATAACCAGAGAAAAAGATCGATAACCTGTAAAAAAATGTATTAAAAGATATTAAATTATTTAAATTAGTATTAATAGATATGAATGTGCTAATAACTTTATATAACTACCTGAAGCAGCTCTAATCATTTCATTAATTTGTAAATGTTCATCGTATCTAATACCGACATTGTTCTAGATTAAACATTAATTCGATAAAGTTGCGTTCAAATGTAATCAACATAATGTACATAGATCACTACATGATTACAAACTGTCACAGATAAAATTTCTACAGAGTAGTCAACAGTTAACATGCTTTTAAACCTCTTCATAACCAACATACGAGTATCATCATATCGCACAAAACAAGTAAAACCAGGTCAAATGAAGCTTATTCACTGATTCACAGCTCTGTCTGCAATTTGTATTATAAACTAATTTACGCGACTCAAAGTAAAATGTTATGTGTCATGGCTGCCGGTACAAGATGGAATATGGTTATGACATTTAGCTTTGAACGCGACAGATCCTGAGCGAGAGCTTGTGACGCTCTTTGTGTTGGAAATGTTTAACATTTGCTAGCTATGCGATGGATGTTATACTTGTAGTTATAGTGTTTGGCTGTTGTCTATTTGTTACGTTTAATAATGTTTTAATACAGCTAAAAAGTTAACGTCTCGTATTGTGATGATACCAAGCTTGGCAAGAACTTGTTTGATACATGTCTCGTAACTTCTTATATTTTGCAATGGTGGCATATTTATATTATAGCACATATAAAATTAAAATCAGATTGAAAACAAATGACTGAATTTTAGGTAAATTTTCAAATACAACTGTATGATCCGTTTATTACATAAAAAGCTAGACACCGTTTTTTGGCCTTTGCTTCCCTAACTTGGATACACACTATATTGTTGCAATTTCAAAAGTATCAACAAATTCCACAAAGAGAATACACATAACCGATGGCAAAAATGTACAAAAAGCTGAATAACTGAAAGTGCGCAGGAAACATTGTTCCGCCATTTTGTTTGGAATATCCCCCTTTTTGCCGCTTCGCGCGCTCGAATAAAGCACGTTTCAAAATATCTAGGCTCGAAATTGTTTTTGTTCAAACAACTGTCACAGGAATACAGGGTTATTTGGTTATAACATGCTTTTCAGAATGTGAATGTTATTAATTTGTTGACTCTGTGTGACTGGCAATGACATGGATAAGATTTATATTATTTTCAATTGATAAAAAAATTAACAAGCTAAATTTTTAACATCAATTAGAACCTGAAAAGCCAAAAAAATCTCTTTCGGTCCTGGTAGCCAAGTGGTAATGGTAAGTGCATTTGCCTAAAGTATAATCTAAACAGATGCTTGAGGAGTTCACTGTGAGAGTGCTAAGAATTCTTTCTATGAATCTTTGTGTTCAAAGATTACTTGCTGTAAAAGTTAACCAAGGTCACGACTAACGCAATATGTATAGTTTTAATGGATTATGTAGCGATGCAGTATGGATTTCATTCGCCAGTTAGCTGATGGCAGTGAGTGGCCATAACTATAACTTCACCGGTCAAATGGGCTTTTAACTTTATGTTTGCCCGTCTGGTTGGCTCATTTTATTTTCAAGTTATGTTGATGACTGTGCAACAAATATTTAAATACACATTACACTTATTTTCAAAACTATTTATGAACAAAACGAATTATCTATTTAAGAGACGCTGCAGTTTCGATAACTAGGGAATTATTAGTGGTCAGATTTTTTATCAGCTAGGCACTTGAAAAAATGCCAATATATCAGACGTTACTTTGCGAAAATCCATCGCAAATGAAATACCGTTAGTTTGAAGTTCATCAAAACTAATTCATAGTCTGAATCAAATACCTGGATGATTCATAGTGTCAGCGCTAAAGCCAAAGATTGTTACTAATGAATCCTTGAACCAATTCTAATAGCTACAATAATGAAATACTCCCTTGACATTTGTATAATTATCGCTCATTGTTTCAGGTAAGCACGAGGAGAAGTTCACCAACTATTCCGCTTTAATTAAAGGGTCTGAAACAATCCAGGTTTGATCAGTTATAGAATGTTCGCCGGGAACTTGACGAGTTTTTATTGCTTTCTCGACCTCTTTGCTGATTGGTTTTAAGACTTTTCAGGTGATATTTTCACCGGTGATTTTTGTATAAAAAATGACCAAAAACGGAAGAAATACCGTGAAGACTGATTTACTTGTAGGAAAATGGTTTATTTACTAAGAACCTTACTTTGTCTGAATCATAACCTTGAAAACAAAAGTAAATCATTCAAAACTTTAAATTTCATAAGGCAAATTACATTGTGTCTGTGCGCAAATTTCACAGATTTATGAGGCAGACGTAAAAGCTACGAGAATGGCCTCGCAAAATTTTATACACGTCTCAAATAAAACTTTCACCATTTTACACGCCGCTCTATCTTTCATCCTGGTGTCATAATTCTGCTATTCTTACCCATGTCGTAATTTTTTTCTATGACATCGCGTAAAAGTTGGAGTGTGTACATTTTGAATGCCCACTACCATACAGCAAGGTAGCGTCGCTAGCATACTCGTAGTTTACGTCCGATGCGTCTAGTCATAAATGTATGAAGGGCATGTTCAGTTTTTTTATGACAGTCAATGGGGTTCCCGGGGTTGGACCCCGAGATTACATCTTTATGATAGCGCAGTCGTATTCAGAACATTTGAAAGGAAAATTTCGGGAAAACGTTGTGCGAAAACTGATAACAGTTTTTGCTGCCGAGATAGCTTTGACGAGCTTTGGATGAGTGATACTTAGTGGAAGGGATTGCGGCGCCGATATTGAATGAGAACATCTTGGAATATTGAAAGTGGAAAATATTTTTGTCTGTTTTCTATATACCAATAAGTCGCTTTTGTCAATATTATCTATACTAATATTATAAAGCTGAAGAGTTTGTTTGTTTGAACGCGCTAATCTCAGGAACTACTGGTGCGAATTGAAAAATTCTTTTTGTGTTGGTAGACCATTTATCGAGGAAGGCTTTAGGCTATAAAACATCACGCTGCAACTAATATGAGCGAAGAAACAATGAAAAATGTGAAAAAAAACGGGGAAAATTATTCATCTTTGAGGGCTTCCGTTGCGTGTGCTGCGAAAACGGTTCAAGATATCAAAAAAATATGTATGAAAGAATTATTCCTCTTAAAATGATCTAACAAAATGTCCGCAACAGTATATGTCTATCTTTTAAGGTTAACTCACTAGAACCGTTTTTATGGTAATAACTATTCCACGCGGACGAAGTCGCGCGCACCAGCTAGTATATTATTGTTCTTTCTGATTTTTATAGTTGAAGCGAAAATTGATAGTCTTATGATATAATTTTACCATCAGGCAAACCATGGTCAAGTGTAAACCCCTTTTTAGTAAAATAAATGATTTGTAACCATGCGTGGTGACATGAAAAAAAACGTAATATGTAGGTATACTCGTATTATGGTGTTTTCCCCAATTAAAAAAAAACTATAAAAACTACATATATAGTAGGTATAGCAATACACTAATGAGATCTCAGGACTATCCGTGATGATGACAAACAAAACCTACAAATAAGATTTTTTAACTACATATATCTTAAAGAAATATTTTTCATACCTATAGAAAATGTAAGATATTAATAAATCATATCACGTGATTCAGCAAGTCTATGATTGGCGCAATAAGCCAATATCCGATGGAAATATCTCGTCTTGGACACATTTAAGGAAGACCAGTAAAACTTTACGTGGTTAATAAAACGAACGTAAACTGGGATCCGTTGAGGAATCGCTCGCGTCAGCTTCTTGTTTACTGGGCTTTTTGTTATTTATTGGATATTATATATTTTTAACCGACATCATCAAAACGGAAAGCCTTCAATTTGATAAGTTATCCATTCGATCCGTATGTATGTGATATTGTCAGTATTGCATAAATATTCGAGTATGCTTTGTCCAGGCTAGACCTTTTTAGTTCAACATTTTTAAAATATAAATTAAATGAAAATGGTGCTAGTTTGGTTAATTAGTATTGGTCAGGCTGGATCATTGGTTTATATGTTTTTTTTTATACTAATCCCGGTCAAAATTTATTATCTTTCTCATTCATTCTAGTTCTCACTTTTATGCTTCTCGCACTTTCGCGCTTCATACTATTTTCCTTTCATCCTTCATCTTTCTTACTTTTGTTTGTCATATTACTTGCGTTTAATAAATTGGCAAACTTAACTGTACGTAGATAGGGAATGTGGGAGTCTGAGGATGCTTTATTGGTTTATATACATTCTATTAGATTGATATTGATAGTTCATCACTAAACGTTGCATATTATGTTGAAAACAATAACTAAGCGAACTGCACTGGATTCGAAAATTATTTATTAATTATTACTTTGCCCGTATAAATACAATAAGTATTTCAATTTCAAACGCTTTTCAAAGCATCTCTTTTTCAAGCTAAACAATATACATTTTTTTTTACGTGGTATAGGTTCGACTACAGCCTGCCTGATGTTAAGCATTGCTGCAGCCTACCATAAATAAAAGTAATGTCTTTTACAGTTTATTTAATTCCCGGTATTCAATTTATTCAATAAACAAATCACGGCTATTTACATTGATTTCACCGTAAATAATCATATCAATATTTTTCCAGACTGTTCGGCAAAAAATAAATCAAAGAGAAAAAAGCGTTGTAGAGTAAACTTATAGAAACAACGACATAACCTTCGATAAACGCCTCATTAGATCAAAAGCATTTGATATTGTAAAAAGAACCGACATCAAAGGAAAGATTCACTGCCAAAATATCGCAGAAATGAAATGCCTGAGTTGATGTTGCTTTTGGAATCCTTTACTACCGTGATACTAGAAACTGATTATTTCTGCGTCAGAATATAACAAATATATCAATAAACACATCGCAGAGAGATATACCAGACAAAAATATCACGTAATAATTTTGCAAATTCCAACAAACATTCCACCTCTTAACAGCTGCTTGCTGTCGGAGCATTTAGATTGTTAATGAGGAACTTGTAAGTTATTTCACCTCTGATACAAATAGTAGCGAAGTACCAATAGCGGGAATAATGGTCCCATTACTGTTTGCGAAGCACTTCCCTTAAAAGCGGGCAGTTTTTGCACTAATCGCCTCTCTTAATGTTTAGTTTTACGCTTCGAGAGCGGAACGTAAACAATGCGATTAGGAACGTACTTTGATGGAAAATCTGGGAGATTCTATGTGTTTTGGTAATAAATAAATTTAGTAAAATTACATGCAGTGTTTAAATAAATGTTCTTTCTACTAATTAATAGTTTAATGTAAGAATTTTCATTTTTGTAAGCCATGTCAGAGGCCCTTAGGGCGGCTTGATAAACTCTCAGCACCAGAGTAGGCCACTCTCATTCGATAAGAAGAAGAAAAATAATTTCACTTTGTTGTAGTAGTTTTATTGCTCACTATTTCTACTTCGATGAACTAATCATCAAATTTTCACTAATTTCATAGAAATTGTGTGTTAATGCTAGGTGAAGAGAAAATAGAAAAAAACACTGAAAGCAAATATCTATAAAGACACGAAGAGTAAAAACGGTAAGGCATCACTTCCATGTTAAGGCATCACTTCCATGTTAAGGCATCACTTCCATGTTTTACTTACGTTCTAACACTACATACACATCTACATTTGTTTACTCAGAACTTCCCAAAACCCCTCACAGTTATAAACTCCCAATTCAAATTCTCACTTTCAACACAAGTTACAGTCCCTACCGGGGCTATATATGCAGTATTATGTAGCTATTTGTTTTGCTTACTCCCCTGTAGCGGGGAGATAACAGCACTATTTCATTGTAACGGTCTAATGGCCCCTCGGGGACCAAGATATGGCCCGCGGGCCCCGAGACGTGGCCCATGGAATAGGGCCCCCATAAACTTGATAAGGCCATCGATATAGCCGTCATTGCACTTCTTTATTGTGGTGTGAAGTATGCGGTGAGGATGTGGGGTTATTTTTAACAAAATACAATAGTTGTGCTGTACATATATCCAAAACAGAAGTGTTTGCAAAGGGAAAAAATTACGTGATTGTGTTTTGTTTTTTCTAGATTTTTTATTTGATCCAATTTATTTTGTTTTTTTTTGTTTAGCGTCGGAATTGAAAAAATACGTTACTTATAATCATTAGACACATGGGCAATAGTGATGCTAACCTTATGTTGTTCTAAGAGCTTCAGATGCAAAACTTCTATTAATTTTTATTTATCAAAAAAACTGAATAAAACAACTATTTTGTAGCAACTAGAAACTAATTCATAGACCTAAATTAATTATCTCCTAAAAGCAACTCAGCAGTCTGCCGAAGCTTACCAGATTTCCAGGCTCTGCATCTATTATGTAAAACTAAACAGGAAATCTGCCTCACATTTCCTATTCCTCCTTTATCTTCTTAGTCTCAGTCATGTAACAAAGAGACATGTAACTACTGATTTATTTTCTATACAAGCTATTTCTTTAATCATATGGTCTGTACGGTCTAATTAGCATCCAGACTTATTATACTTGCATCTATAAAACAAACAAATAAGTAAGAAAGGTCTAGAAATGGAACGTCTTTATTTTTTTCCCCAATACAAAATAATATTACGAGTTAAATAGGATTTTGTATTTTACTAAGTCAAAAAAGAAAGAAAACTTAGTAAGTTTTGTGATATTTATGGCGAGTTGATGTTTTATCACATCAATTCCTAGTAATTTATGTTTGTTATTTGTATTATTTTGTGGTTATAATGAGCTGTCTAATTAATGTAATACCATTGTAACTAGTAGCAACATCCCATTACACACAAACCGTGTGTTTGTGCTCTCAGTGATTAGATTAGTGTACCGACTGCGATGGACACACTGCTCCAAACAGATTAAACGCTTAAACACGGTTTGTTCTTGATGGAACTTGGGATGGCACTACCTACTGTTATCTAATGGCGCTATTCTGCACACTCTAAAATATGCGTAATTATTTCCATTTGTGTCACTAAAGTGTAGTACAAATAAAACATTGTATCATTGCATTATGGACAATAAACTGAAAAATGTTAAATCGCAAATAGAAACTGGTTCAATATCAAATAAACTAATAGTGACTAAGCTGTACGACTGTAGTATTGTATGTACCTATCTTCTTTTTTCGTGTTTGCTATAGATTTTTTTTTAGTAAATATCAGGTTTATTAAATTTTAGTACATGTAGCAACCTAACTAAATATTTAGTAATAGTTTATTAAATTTTAGTACACATGTACTATTCATCTGTCCTTGAAATATTGCAGTCTTGCTACATAGCAAGACTGCAATATTTCAAGACTGCAGAACATTTTGACACTACCACAGAGTACTATAATAGTACTAAAGGGAATAAAGCTTCAACATGATGCTCATAACTCGGGCGTGTAGCAGCGCTTAGCCAGTCCAGTGGCGAGGTAATAGCGCTGTGTGAACTAGGCTTTATATAGTAACTAGCTTCACTGCTGGTTTACTTATGGTCTTTGCATGTAGATGAGATAGAAAAATAAACTCTTTATTGTTGACACAACTGCTTACGTACGTACATAAACAGTAGTTTATCTAAACTAGTGCCACAAGCGGCGGGCTTATCGCTGAAAGCAATAAGGCCACCGCTTTTTAAGATAATTGTAAAACAAAGTTTCTGTTTACAAAGAAAAAAGCTAAAATATAGACAACCGTACGACGTACACAGATTAAATTGGTAACTCTACATTTTTACATAATGAGCATCTAATCACGTGAATTACAATCGTGGGTTGTAAAGATGTGGAATTGACTGTTACAACGCAAATAATTACTTTAGCACAATTTCAAAACGGTAATAATTTTGTACTACTTGCAGTCAAAATGAACTGACATCGGGTTTGCTGTTAATTTGTAAAATATCAATACTATCTATTCGTAGTATATGTAAGTTCGAAATAAAGCTTTAAAAAGTCCTGTGAAACTCTCCCAAACAGTTTTCACTTCAATTCACCCGAAAACCTATCACAAACATGCACTTTTCCAACGTTCAAACCTCCGCTTTGATACCCTGTCCCTATATCTGACTTTTTCGTAGATAGTCGGGCGCCGCAACTAATTTTTCGATCACAAACGTTAGCCGCTGTTGTTGTGAAGTGACATTCCCATGTGGCCGATTATATGTCACTGTCAATTTTTTGCGAGTAGGGACGGTTTTATGACGTATCGAATACACACTATGTAGAAGGAAAATGTGAATAAATTCCTGTTGAAATAAATACAATATACTAACAAGAAGTATTCAATGAAAACGTAAAGACCAATATGTATATGACAAAGTATTTTAGCTGTATATAATCATTGTGAGATAATTAATCAACAAATAATTATATAAAACCTGTTATAAATATTTTAGGTGAGGATAGGACAAGAAACTGTTTTATGACAAATTGTATTCGTAGGAAAGTAACGGTCTACTGTTATCAGAGATTATAAAGTTAATTAAAACATCTGAGGATAACATAAGATGGGCTACGGTCAAGCGTAAGTCTTTTACGAATATTCAGGTATGCTGTGATAAAACGACACTCTTTACGCCGATAACATGTCGAGGGTACTTTTTTACCTTAGTGTGCGTGCGAGAGGTGTGAATACACAAGGGACAGTTTTATGACGAATCGAATGCGAAGTAGGGCCGTGACTCGTGCTATATGAATATCGTTTTGTTGTTTCTTTTGTTTACGAATAACTTCTTGTGACTTGAGACGAATACTAAAATGAAACAAAATCCTTGCAAATTGAATTGATCATAGTAGTTTATTATTAGAGGTTAATTACAACACAAGATTGAAGACTTTGTCGTTGCTTAACATCAAGTTTATTGTAATCAAACTTTAGTAAGCTTGAGCAAAAACAAATCGAAAATTACCGTTACATATATTTTTCGGTTATGCTATGTGCACAATGTAAAGCAAAGAGTAAAATGAGCAACGTACCTAATTATCGTAAATTTTCGCTAGTAATTAACACCGAACAGCCTATAAAATTGTGTAACAAAACAAAAAGTAATTAATGTGTTGACAAGCACCCGAATCTGAATTACTTCGCACACCAACTCGTAATATTTGATAATTAACGGAAATCATTTCCATTATCGAGTTTTGTTAATGGAAAATAACAACTGTTAGCATCGACCGTTAATCATATTCGATTAATTTTCGCATTTCAATTAACGATTCGAAATACAAAATGAAAACGTCCGATCGCTTCACTAGAGTGCTCTCCGCTCTAAAAGCTGGCAAATATATTCCACATGCACAAAAGGCGTATTTTTATTCGAGTAGAGGCTAAATAAGCTTCACTTCTCACTTTTTACGGCGGAACGTTTTGCATTACTGCAAATTGGTCGCTCCCTCACCTTCCAATCGGAGAGCTTTTTATAATCGGATAAAAATGTAACGAAGTGCGATAATAAGTGCCAACTCTATTAGGTTCTATGGATACTTAATAGAGATATTAACTTTGTAATGAAAATATTCCGGTTCAATCTTTAAATCAAGTTGATTTTAATGGAAAAGTTTCACTTGCTCCTTTAAGGATTGCTTTGCTTGACCGCTTGACAAGAAGGAAAAATGACAAATTTCAACATAATAAAACATATATCCTGTTAACACTTGTTACATGGTATTCAGTTAGAGCTAAACTCCTCGGCGTCTGATATTTGACATTTCACACATAATTCGGTCAATTTCAGGCATTTGATAGAACTCTGTATGGTGTATCGAGCTGGTGTTCCAGAGAATCTTATTCAATGTTTTATCAGAGGGCTTACATACGATTCCCTGAAAGACAATATTATTTTTGCTGTATTGGATTCCGGGTAACGTTATAAATTAATATTGAACGGTACAATAAATTGGTTGGTGGAATAGTCCCAAAATAATAACAATACCAGTGACGGCGTCATCCACAGTTTGTAGCCAAATTTCAGAAGAATCTAAAAAGGAGAGTTGTTTTATTTATGTCATATAAATATAATCTCAGTTTTTATCTCAAACGTTTCTTTAATAAAACTTTGCAAAATTACTTACTTTTTAATATAACAGTTACTATTATATTGTTATGACCTCAGACTACATGCTCCAGCATTGTGCAAGTTATTGTAACGAGATTTGCGATGTAACACCAAACAAGATTATGTTGGGCCAACGTAATTAGTAGCTGGGTTCAACCGAGCTGTTTATATTGATCCCAGATTAATGCGCTAGATAGGACCGTAATGATAGGTCAGTGACCGGGTAGTTATAGTATATAGGAAATGGAGTTTAAAACAAACTATAAATGATTCTGAATTTGAGCAAGAATAGTAAGCTGACAGAATCGAGTGTCTGAAATGTGAAATGTTACACGCGTAGGATTTTAGATCTAACTAAATACTACGTATATAAAGTTAAAATTAGATTCTATGTATTCCATGATATTGGGTCATAATACCAATGAATAATAGAAACAAACTGATAGCAACAATTTCTTGTGCCGAGTTACAAAATGTGTCGGCGAAAGCTTTTGCGAACAAACTCTTTATCCCCGAAAATAAATAAGCCCCGTTTAATTGTATAAAGAGAAACATAAAAACAAATAATTTGAACAGGTATGTTTGTTTTTACGTATATTGGCACAAGAGGCGGAGCTCACATGTGCCTGTACAGTAATGTTTGCACGAGATCTCTGGAAGTTTCTAGAAACTTCTCGAATCCGAGCTCTTTGAAAGATAAAAACTTGGTCTTCGCAGTGTTTTGTGCAGAATGCTGGCGAAGTTGGCTGGAGTGTTGGGGGCTGTTTGTTATAGCAAGCGGTGTGAAGTTCACTATCTGTGAAAACCATCTATTTAAGCTAATGAAGTGAATGCTTGAGCAACGAAATTAGCTTGGTGAAGGCGTTATTCTAGTTGAAGTCGGTCGATGATTGTCTAATCTATTTGCTGCTGATTGAAGTTAAGCTATGCGTTATATTAATTGAAGGCTTTTCATTGTACTATGTTTAAATTTGAAGTAATCTCAACTCCTTAGTTATATACTGTCTAAAATTGTCATGCCAGATACTCAGTGGTTTGTCTCTAAAATGAATAAAGTTGTGTATTTTATTCAACAAACTGCCTGATCACGGCATCCTTGATCCACGTAGCATACAGTCAGCCAAAAGGGATCGGCAGTAGTTACTAACACCACTAATAATAACGCTTACTTATACTATGGTATATACATACATGAACTATTATACACACATACATTCTGTCCTGTAACACGGGTACACCCAACCCTGCGGCGGGAACGTCCACAACAATACTCGCACGAGGCAAAAACAAAATGGCTCCATTTACCGTTCTCACCACACGAGCATCGACAAAAACCTGCCAAATTTCCACAGAGATACTGTCATTAGCGAGAAATGGAAGCTTACGATTGTGGTGTAGTGGCGGTGCGTATTTAGGGCACTTTGAGTTACATTTACTACATCTTCTTCTTTTCTTTTGTAAATAAATATTATTCATAAAAACAATCTCGCCTAAACTTTACATAAAATTCATAACTGTATAATGTCTATTGTCTATCTATTTTTCTGGTTATCCTATCTCATGATAAATCACATGATTTCAAGTGATTAAGCGTCTGCTTGAACAAAAAAACCTAGTAAAATGGAAAACCTACTTACACAAACTTTGAACTTGTTTTACTAATTTTCTCCCGTAAAGGTATAAAAATCTTACCCAATTTACCTTTAAATTATTCAGGAACTATACCTAACCCTCTGTGTTCGTTGGGACAAAGAAAGCTCACACAAAGCTCCGACGAATTTGAATGAAAGTGTGCTAGTTCACTTCATTTGTTTTGACTGGCTTTGATAAAGACTGAATAATTACACGCGATCAGTTGTATGGAGCTTTCCGATAGCTTATTATGTTCTATAAATTATTATTTACCGTTTATTTGGTGTAAATAACTTATTCCACACGTGAAACATGTAAAAATACGAATTTAATTATTGTTAAATCGTGTAAATGTACGCAGAAAATTTTATTCACTGAAAATGTTCGTGTTATTTAGTTATTTTAGGAGAATTTTTATAAAAATACCTTTGTTTATGTTATAAAAAATAATATCTGTTATTTTTTCAGGCCGATCTAAAACTTATCAATAGCTCTAAAACAAATTAAGAAGGCTTTATCGACGTTCTTAAGCTTCAAGGTATTCTGTCTGAGACTCTGAATATAATACAGGTTACTGACCTTAGAGCTTTTGAGGTCACTTTCTGACCTTTATATAAATAAAGGTTATGATATACATTGGTTTAGTTGCTATACAATTTAATAAGATTGGATTGGATGCTCCGAATTCTTAATATGTTAAAAATAAAAGAAATTGAAAATTTAGGTCGGCCTACCAACATGTTCATCACGGGTATAGTTTTAAAATTTAAAGGTAAATTCAAAAAATCATAGTTTTAATAAAATCGAAAAACATCCTCCTTAAAATTACAAAAATTACTAAATTAGAAAATATTCAACATAACATTAACATTGTTGTTCCGTTACAAAAAAGCCTTCCTTTGAAATCCAAACAACTATTTCCGAGTAGAAAGCTCGATGTCATCCTGAAACAATACAGCGTCGAACAAAAGCCCCTTCTATAAAGAGTATAAAGTTGCCCCTTTCTTTTATCGCAATCGGTTAATTAAGATTGAGCTTTTAGAAAAGCTTTGCGGGAGTTTATTTTTAATCGGAGAGTGGTTCGATAGGTTTCAGTGTTCATTTACTTTAAAGCAAGTTTTAACCTTATTAGATTAGCTATGTGGATGAAAGACATTGCGGTATTGGTTTCATTGTTTTTGTAAAGCTTAAATAAAATATATAAAATCTTAATTCCTTTTGCTATTATATCTTCTCATCTTGTCTCTGCTATCAAAATGTGAAATTATATTAAGTGTCAAACTGTATGTGTTCTGATGGAGGAATTTAAGGTGATCTTAAAATACCAAGGGTTTTTTTTTACTTAATCTTTACCATCATGACGAACTACAATTTCTCAAAACATTGATTCTCTAGGCCAACAAACATTTTAGGCTAAAACCATAAAACAGTCTAATATTTCTCAACAATGCGAACCAATTAGCGCAGGCAAAGGTCGAAAACAAACTTAATTAACATTTTCTCTGCTTGTTTGCTCTCTCAGGTAGAACTTGATTTAAGTGTTTACAACTTAGATGGCCTAACTTAAGCTACGTCTGGCGTCCAATCGAAGGCATTCTCATTATTGAATCGCCATAAAAATCTAAAGATTCTGTATTATGAAAGGAAACGTGGAAAACAAGTTCTTTAAGACAAGAAAATAAATTAGAATTTAGTAAGAAAGATTTAGAAGAGAAATTGTCTAAACCAGAGTTGCTAGTAAATTGACGTTAATTAACGATTTGAAGAAATTTAGTCTAAGTCTATCAGCAAACGTTTGGTCCTTGCCACATAAGATCTCAGGGCTGGCAGCTATAAATATTTGTACCAATTACATCATAATAATATAACAATTTATTTATTCAATACAGCCGTGTCTAAATACATAACATATACAAATATATTTGCAGCATGTATCTACTCACTATGAATGTAGAAGACGTAGAACTCAGCCGCGTAGACTCACGCCTACGGCTACGAAGCTACGAGGTAACTCTCGTAGACGTCGCAATATGTGAATGTACTATGTATTTAATCAATTCACGAAGAAAGGCCAAATGTTTTCGTTCTCAGTCTAACAATGTTATTTAAGTCGCTAAGCCATGTCAGAGGCCCTTACTCTATTAACTCTCGACACCTAAGCTGGCCACTCTCATTCGATAAGAAAATGAAGAATGTTTTTTATCTCGTTTTTAACCGAGAGTGTACACTGTATGGTAGTGACGAGCAAAAGTGACCAAAGAATATACCAAATATGAAACCAATTTCCACTATCACGAAAACATGCGATTTCATATTACCGTTCAAACGAGACGCTTGAACCTCGGCCATTGTCGCCAAGTTTCATTTATCGGATTCTCACTGTCGAATGCTTCCAAAAAGTTTCATTAGCTAAAGAGCCAATGCGCCAACAAGGTTGAATGGAACATTCGCTTCTTTGCCACAGATTCAAAAAAAGAAAAGCATAGACAAAATGCTCGTTCCACTTTTTCTTTTTCCCACAGAATGGATGGCGGGAAAGGGTATGGAAATAATGAAGAGACCGGAGTGGTATATTGTCTTGTTCGCATACGTTTCTTGTTTCTCTCCTTTAATATTGAGACTGCGTTTGAATAGAGCATGGCGTGTCTCTCGAATATAGAGCAAGTTTTTACTGCGATAGTGCCGCTGAATACTAATACTCTCGTGACTTTGTAGTGTTAAAATACCTGCTTCGTGTTGAAGTAAGCCACCTGACGGTAAATTAAGCTGGATTTTGTACACAAAAGTTTTAGTCAACTCTGTTTTTGAAGGTTTACAACGTTGCATAGTTAAAGTTAGAAACTGTTTAGCGTTAAATTTATTTATAAGCTAAGTATTAAGCTAAGGTACCTTAGTTTTTAATCCAGTTCTGTCACTGACCCTAAAAAGTATCAACGAAACTTATTTATACTAAGTACAAGTTGCGTTATCGATATTTTGTGCGATTAAATGATTCAGATTACAAAATCATTGTTAGCAAAATTTCTTTATTAATGTATAAGTATTACAAAAATTGCTAAGCAAATTCTGTACGTATAACACAAATTGAGAAATCAAAGAGAACACTTGGCTTTTGACCCGAAAATAATAAATTGTAGGCCAAATCCTTCAGATCCCATTTTCACTCAGCAACCGCTGACCCAGCGCTGTCACGTCATAAAATTATACCAAAACCTTAATCAAATAACTGGAACGGGATCCGAGCCTGCTGCTTCACGTCCGTCATCTCATCAAACGAATATACCCTCAATTACAATAAAACCTCCCGAGCTTAAGGTCGAGAATCGCTTGTACTTCATCAGCTAAAAGGTCCGAAGGGACGGTCGTTGCATCGACTATGTATGAAGTCCTCAAAGCAAGCTTCTGGCAATGATTGAATGTTATGTTTAGGAATGTTGATGTTTTTCTGATGGCGGCCGCTTAGCTCGCATTGTGGTTTGTATCGCGTAATTAGGTATGTGTTACTGAACGTAATGGCAACATTATGTTGAGATGGATTGGTAAATGTCGGGGTATTGTATCGATTTCGCTTGTTATGTTACAGTGTTGTATCAATTTAGGCAATGATTTTATCATTTCGAAACTGTAAATAAATTGATCAATTTGGTTGAAGTATACTTAGGATTACCTTACTGAAAATGTAGACACTGTTTTTGTGTTTTTATAAAGTCAAGTTACTAGTACATGTCAGCTAGTACGACATTTTTGTTTTTTATTTACCAATTTAAGTATTATTTGAAGTAATATAATTATATTTTAACATATATTTGAGATTTTAATCTCCTGCTAAACAAAGCAATCAAAACACATCATCTTAGAACCAGCTGATCTTCCCAACAATGGCGGCCGAAGTATCTAATAAAGATACAATATCCGTTCTGAGAAGAATTTCTTTGCAGCTTATGTTTCTTAGAGGCCACTTTCCTCATAAAATTTAATATTTCGTTGCCTTCCGAACGGAGGCCTTTGGGACGTTCTTATGTGATTAGCATTGTGATGTAGCAGGCTTCTACTTACTATCGATGTAACGTTACTTTGATGAATGATTTATATCTAGAAGCGCTAAAGGCGATAAATCGACACTAGATAAAATATGTATTCCTAGAAATTTTACACAGCGCCATCTAGCCCTATATTAAACACGCTTAGGTCTATGGTTGACCACTCTCATGATAAGTAAACGAAAATTATAATCTGTAATTTTTTTGTTGGTATTCATTAAGTCTCAAGGGTCATAGAAACTTTTACAAGCCCAAGTCATTCCCAAGTACTAATTAATTAAAGAAATGTAAGTTTTGTTCTAGTTTTGATAAAATTGAGTCACAACATAAATCAATATTTCAAACTACAAACAGGTTCAGTATTTCGTTCGATACCTCGAAGCAAGACTCTTCCTATTTGACTTTTGTGATATTTTCTCATATTTATATCTCGGAAAATGTAACTTCCATGTTGTGTATTTTTCAAAGAGCTCGCATATGTCTCGATACTAAACGTGTTGGCTGAAATACGTATGCAACGTTTCTGAATATTAACTTATTAATATAAATAGTCACTTTAAGGAATGATACCGATATTTTTATAAAATGGATTCAGATATTGAGATTTCTTTAGTTTTTCAGACATTTTAATTTATTGGATATGTGAAGAGTACTAGAAGTTAGATCTATGCTCAGTACTAGCAGATAACGGGCTTATTCTGACGTCCATTACAAAAGGGCCGTTTCTTATATAAACTGGCGTACCTATATACACTAAGCCGATTTAACTCGTAAAGATTGAGTTAAGAATGATGTAATTAATCCGTCGTCAGTATCTGATGATGATAATGATGATTAAAAAAGTTAAATGCCACGTAATATCACTAAAAGAACTGATCTCTACTTATCTTAGGCGATTACAACAAACAGATTTTGCCAAGGTAAATTTTCAGGTAAATTGCCAAGCGTTTCCATAGTTGTATAAAAGTGGGTCAAGAATGCTTCACATATCCAATAATATGGGATGTTTGTAACCAATTCAGAAGAAAACGGATCAACATTGTGTGAGAGATAATAGACAAATATTGTATGGGAGATAAGGTTGCCAGTTTCTTTATGATATAGGAATGTGATTTATTCCATAATAAATCATGTATTTTTCTGTTTGTTTGGTAAAGCGCTTCTAAAATTTGAAAGTCTGGCAATAAAATAATTATTTAACTTAAACATTATTTAACAAATGATAAGTTTAAAACAGGACCTGTCATCTTATATAAACTGATCACAAAAAAGTTAAAGTTAATGTTTCAGTTTGTGTATATTTAGTTATTTTTTTGTTTGAAATACGTTAGGTAACCCAATTTTTTTAATTACAATTAATAATCCTGTAAAAACATCAAAAATATTTCCTTGGATAATTCACATTTATAACGATTTATGATTACTCATAAAACATTTCTAGTCGAAAAGTTTTGAGTAACGGGTAAACTTTAACGGTTGAACTGAGACTACGGTTTTTGAGTTAAGAGGCAAGATAAAAGTTTCTAATAAAACCACTTATTTCTTAAGCAAGGTACTCGATATTGTGAAGCTTAGTAAGTTATCAAAGGTAGCGCAAATATGACGGTGAAAGTATATATTCATTTATTATCGGCTGTTTGTTGTTAAGCCATGTCAGAGGCCCTTAGGGCGGCTTATTCATAAACTCTCGACACCAGAGTAAGCCACTCTCATTCAATAAAAAGAAGAATAATATATTACGTCTCTAATTAGTCATATCATTATTACTTTAATATATGTAAATTATTACTATATTAATTAAGCTGGCCAAGATGACCTAAATTACCCTAGTCAATTTAAGTAACGGATAATTCAAACAATAACCTCGATCTGCTCAAACGTTTCTATAAAAACTTTTTTCACAAAACTCTTTCTCTCGCCTATCAGCAGGTCGCATTCCCCGAACGTGTGCCGTCAATATAGATGTGATGAATAAATAGTTTAGTATTGAGTGACAGAGAAAACACTACTTGTGAGCTAATCGACGTGGCTGCCAACCAGTACTTCGCCGATCTTTAGATAATTAAGCTTATAATAATTACTAGAACTATCCCAGGCAATTAAAATAACGTTTATGTCAAACAATAGTCTCGATCAGCTCAATTGCTCAAATACTGCCCGAATAAAAACTCTTTTCACGAAACTCTTTCCCTCGCCTATCAGAAGCTCGCATTCCCCGAACGTGTGCCATCGTGAATATCGATGTTATGAATAGTTTAGTATTGACAGAGCCAACGAGTTACATATACGAAGGGTGCACATTTTTCACGCCGAGCCTTGTAGCTTTTAGGCTGTTGGTGTACCAGCGATTTGACAATTGTTTTTTTTTAACTAAATGTCAAAAAAGGAGTATGTACATATATCTGACAAACTCAATAAAAACTAACTAATCCTAAAACCGCAGATCTAAACTAAGTACTTATAGCTAGGTATTTAATATATGTGTAAACTTGTATAAAAGTGCCATAATTTTGCTTCAGACGATAAATAAATATTCATAATCACGTCAAATGATAGGTATTATAATCTGAACTAAACATTTATATGAGTATTAATATTGCAGTAAGTTATACGTGAATCAAAAAGCATAGGATTATAATCTTTACCATATTTCGAAACTAAATTTCTCCACATTTAAAAACCCAGACTTCCGCCACTTCTATAAAACAGCTAGTATATTACCAGCCTTACAAGCAGCCACAAAACCTTCTCGTCCGGATATTGTTAGCCGGGGAAGCTCCAAATATGATTTTTATTCTGTTTTGTTTACGAGACGCTTCCCGCGATATTTTTTTGATGTTCATGTGTGCTTTTCTAAACAACATCTTCAAAAGGGACTTGTTTTTTAAGCAGTTCAAATAATTTAGGTTTTTTTCTTCTTCTTTCTTTATAATTTGTATATTAGTTAGTTATTGTTAGTATTTAGTTTTTTATTGTAGATATAACTAGTTTTTTAATAAGTTGTTATGTTTAAAAAGTGTTTTCAAATGAATAAAACAATAGAATTAATTTTTCAGGTTTAAGGTATAGATTGTAGTTATAGATAGTGAAGTACAAGGTTTTCTAAATGCAAAGGTAAAGTAGCAAAAGCTTTAATGAAGGGCTTTAAGCTACTCGTATAAGTAAGGCGATGATCACACTAAATTGCAAAAAAAAAACAATAAATAGCATCGTTTGTTATATTAAATTGTGATAATCTATTAAATCTTGTATTTTCTGATATATGATGTTGTATATGTACGGTATTATAATTTGCATTAGATAAAAACCTCAGCATCACTACTACTTACTTATAGGGTCTGTATGGAATATCGCAAAAACAAATTGATTTGAATATTATTGCCTATGTTGTTATTGCTAACTTCATTGAGTTCGAGTCACACAAGAACCACAATATATCTCACCTACACCCAATGTGTATTAACCCTTACTAGCACAAGTGTTGCGTGACCAGCTCCAGTTTCAAAGGGTGCGCTCACGGCCACCGGCTATGTTCGCCGCGCCCACGGTAGGGTTAAACAATGACTACCCTTTCTATGTATGGCTATATGTAGGTCTAAGCTTTGTGTACTGTGTTTGACTTCCTATATTGAGTTAGTATTCTCATGTTTTGATTTTTTTTTGTTTAGTATTGGAATGACGTTAAATATTAGTCACAGGAGCTAGATGCCGAATGCAATAAAATATTGGTTAGTAGCTTTGATTATTACTAAGCATCAACTGTGCAAGTTAATCCTTCTAAAAATGAAAGATTTTCATGCCCAAGTGCAATAAGTATAATTTACCTCACTTTTATAGGTCAAGCAAAGCTGAATTTGTAATAGGAAAAGGTAGAGTCATATTTGATTCAAGAAATGAATGGCAAAGTGCTTTTTAAACTCTTTTATAGAACTTTAGAATCGCTACGTTTTTTAAATCTTAAGCAATATACGATAGTCGTAGCTTTAGCCTAGTGGTTAAGGCGTTCTGGCTGGTAATCAGAAATACGCAGGTTCCAATCCTGCCGGACGTGATTATTTTTCGCTCATTTTCCAATAAAAAGTTTAATATAAGATACACAAAAATTTATTTTTTGTATATATTTTATTTCATTTTATATTTTTCAACACACGAGTCGCAGCGTAATATTATCATCTCGTATATAACCTCATTTGGATGTATAAATAAGTTGATCAATTTCCGATACGAAACAGGCGGAGTTCACAAGTTAATTAGCTACCTACTGCCTACTTTGGAAACGTGAATTCGTGTACTAAATACCTATGAGTATCAAAATAAATATAATGAACGATTTTCTAGTACAAAGATTATTTTGGTAATTTCTGTAGCAAAAAATTGGCGCCATATTAATGATAAGCTTTGTACTAAGTACGATCTAGCATGGAATATAAACAATGCAATATTTTCACAATCAAAATATGAAAAAAATTGGTTTTCTTTATGTGTGATACATTAAAAACATAATTATATATTGGTTTATTCTCTCGACTATAGACTGCCACGCGCCGCTATCAAAAATTGCGTTTGTGAATTCTTTTTCCGATGAGATTTGAAAATAGCGCATGAATTATGTAGTCCTTAAGTAAATGCTACTCAAATTATTTTCTTTCTTTTTTCTCACATTACTTTCTATGTAAAACACTAGACGCTGTAGATAAATTATATTTGAAACAGAAATAAGGAATCAAATCTAGGAGGAGGATGATCTCTACCCAACATAGTAGGTATAATTATACTGCTACTGAAATATCTTTATTTACAATAATAAAATATAAAAACATGAGAAGAAAAACTAAAAATACTACTTCTCACTACTACGTAAAAAAGAGGCACTCAGAAAATCTTTAGAAAAGCCTAAAATAATCTAAGTGCTCCAACCCACTACCAGAGGGCAGCGTGCCCAGCATACTGTATAAGTAAGTAAGTATACCATGTATGTTTTTTTATACTGTACAGTCTGGTATCTTACCACCAGGCTGCCTGAAACAATACCCGCACAACCAACATCATGGCCAAAACTAAAACATTACGAACTAATATGGAACTGGCTCTATCAGACTTTATCTCTTTAGAAAAGCTAACAAAATGAATGCAAGAATGGTTAAAATGTTGCATAAAATCTTAAATATTTCCACTTCCATTAAAACAAGAATGAAGCTTATTAGCATAGGGTCCCAAGATAGAAATTCCCAAAGCTAATTCAGTTTACGTGCAGCCACTTTAAATACCTGTAGGCTTAGCATGGGTACGATGAAAAAGAATTAGATTCATTTTAAAGAATAGAATTGCACGGGAAAAATTACCCCGTAAATCAATGCAATTCTACCAAGAGTGACTCTGAATCTTTTACGAGTACAAGAAACTCCTAGTATTCAAACGCGATTGTTATTGGTTAACACTATCATAAAACAAATACATATAATTATGTATTTATTGTTTTTTTACATATTTGTATGTGGTAATACAAATGCCTTACAAAATTATAAACATGAAACAATAAAAAACTTTCATACATACATAATGCAATTCAAACGATGAATCAAGCAGATCACTTTACACCATGCAAACTCCACAGGCCTTATTTTTAGCCAGCGCTCTTTGGATGCATCTCATTTATTTTCGAGAAGGTATTTTACTCCGGCTGCCTTAACGACGTGTTTCGGAACCTAGCGCCGTTTTACTGCCTTTTTTACACTTTGTGCCCATGTTCGTGAAAAATGTTACGGTGGATAATATCCTTTCTGTGGAGAAACATCTTGGTTATAATGGTAGTTGTGTTTTTGGTTCGTAGATGAATGCACCGCCGTGTGAAAACAATACTAAGCAAAGGGTTTGAACTCGCGTAATAAATAAATACAGGTAGTATTCGTATCTAATTTCATATCATACAAAACATCCAAAATAGATACAAGTTAATAGAGAAAAATGATCTTTCAAGCTTCTAGGTTATATTATCCTACTAAATGTTACCTATATTATTTAACGTGACATAAACAAACATTCTTTAAGTCATTAAAATCAAATGAGTTACATTATCACCCTCAATGTCAACCCGTCTACTTTTTAAGTGCCATTCAAAGACTTTAAAAATTACTTGTCGTACATTTTCCACGGAATATCTAAATATATTTTGAAAATCCATCAAAATCCGTTAAAAACCTCGCCTCAGCGCCGTCAATTTTCGAGCCCTATATACCTATGCGTTTCGTTTCGTCTAAAAACCCGTCAGTTCCAAGTGCGACGTTCCCGCCAACGCCAATATCGGCGCATCCAATCACAGCCGAGATTGTAAGTGATTGCATTCAATCAAGCGCGCCCGATTGGACACTTTCTGCGGTCTCATATTTTATGTTGCTCGCTTGTTTGTTCAGGTAGGAAGCAAAATATGAACACCTGGACCTAGGCATAAATAATTTACGACTAAAGCCTGCTTATGAACGAATAGAAATTATAACACATGACTGTTATATTTATAGTTAAAGTCATATTTGTACTATATATCAGATTCTCACATAACATTATTTTATTTATGTAAATAATTTGAAAGAAAGAAAGAAGTAAAAACATTTATTATGGCAGATTTATCAGAAAAACAAGCACAAGTAAGATCATAATAAACATACAAACATAAAATCTGCCGCAATACAGCCTCAACTCAGCATAATGCTGGTTGTGTGGAAGCATCCAGCGCTGGTCTTCCGTTGGGGCTGGCTGTGACACAACATATACATATTAAACACTGATATACAAAATAATATAATATAAATACTTAAGGACAAAAACTTATATACTACAAATAAAAAATTGTATCAGATAGACAATATAACCTAAAATAAACGTGAGTACATGATTAAGACAATACGAATAATTAAATTTAATTAAATTGTGCTGGTGTCGTTTACGAAAATTTTAATTTTATCTATGTTTGATCAATTGTATTAAAATTTTGTTAATGAAATGTAGTTGTGTTCATTTAAAAAAGATCTATGCAGCCTGTTACTATGCAGCATTTAATAAAAATCCAGTAAGTAATTTTATAATAACAAAATTCCAGCAACTTATTAATATCAGTACGATGAATATCAATTTCATTCATTTAAAGCGTTTTCATAATTAATTCGTTTCAGGTAAATTGGTTTCAGGGTAATGGAATCACTTCGTCGATATCAATTGATTTGACTTTTGGAAGAGTCGTGATCTTACTCCTATATTGCAATATAAATGTTAAATTACATCAACTGATTTATACATTCTTTAATTTATACATCTTTACCTACTCACAGCTTCAGTTAAAAATCCAGTTTTTTGTGTTTAAAATGATTCACTAGGTAATGTATAGTATTTGAAAGTCGAAATAACTTAAAAAACCTTCTGGTAAAATAATACTATAATACTTTTAAGTCTAGAAAAAGCTTGTTTTTATACGGTACAATGCACATTACACACACCAACTCCTTGACTGATTATTCCTATTTCTTAGACCGATTATTATCCGACTGATATGCGAAATATTGTCTATTATTTCACGAAGGTGTTGCCAGTGACGACGTTACGATCTCCACCCCTGCATGTACTAGGTATCAGCTAGGGGCGGCAATCGCTCGGAAATTGCATACGGGGCGCGTTTTACTCGTTTTTCGTTTCAAGCACCTCGGGATCCAACCCAGCGCTAATTGCTGGCAATCTATTGCTTTTTAATGTGTTTGCTCCAATCCAACGCTTTATTTTGACCGTTTTTCACGGCAATCCGGTCGATTTTTGCCGTTTTTTAAGCCCAGCGATGGACGTAAACGATGACAATAATTTGAATTGCAAATCGCAATTGGGCGATTGCCGTTCGCGGTGTGAAGTGCTCGATCATTTGGGAAGTTTACACGAGCTTGGTAGGTTTTACTGAATGGGTCAAGAGTCGTGTTTTTAACATATTTATCTCAAAATCTGGGACAATCTATCCCGAATTAAATATATACAGCGTATTGCAGCAGAACAACATTCAAAGCGGATACACAGAGCAAGTTAAATGTCCTACGTATAACAGTCATTCCATGTACTCCAATTCTCAAGTACTACTACGTACCTAATAGTATTTTAAATTCATTATATACTTAAATATTCTCTTAAAATTGATATCTTATTAATTTTCGTTTCTTTTTCATTATATTTTATCTATGTTATTAACAAAACTACCCCTATAAACCCGCCTCAGCTGCGTCCCTCCGTAACAACCACCCCGGCAATAAACTCCGGTTCTGATTCATAATATTGGTCTAGACGATATCGATCATGTCACTTGCAATACCTACTTAGGTCATGTTTTAATTACAACTATTATGAACTTTATTTTATAAGCAATAGAGTTCAAATTCGTACTGAAAATGGGCAACATATTAAGGGTGCATGAATCAGCTTTAAAAGTACTCAAATGTGTAATTTATAAGGTAAATGGTGAGTCATCGTGAATTGTGGGAGAAGGCAATTTGTGAAATTGTCATGAAATGCAAAAATGTTTACGATTTGTTGCCGGCGGCTGTTTGAATAAACTTCCAACTTTTTATGTAAGTATAGGAGGTGAAGTGATGAAATAAGTTAGATTAGGTGAATGTTTTCCTTAAATAAGTACTACTTTTGCTTTCTACAAGATAAAAAGATATACATGCTTATGTTCTAAAAGCATGTATTTCTATGTATTTAAGCTTATTATTATGTTCTGTAAGCATATTTCTTTTAAGCGGCTACTTTGTATATTGAGCCAATTTTGTTATTTTTTTTCTTCTGGTCTAGTTACTTCGGGAATAGAAATAGTCAATTCCTTACTCCAGATACTCAAATCTATATTCATACTAAATTTCGTTTCAGCCGGTTCGGTCATTTCGGCGAGAAATTAGAGCAAACACATACTAAAACATACACACTTACACTCGTATAAGATAAGATAAGATAAAGATAAATTTATTGTAAACAAAACAATATGTTACACTTTACAAATAGCTCTGCCTCTTACATTAGTAAAAAACTGTGTCGTAGAGAGGCAGGTTCTTCCGGGGGTTCTAGTTTACAACTTAAAATAATGTAGTATGTAGTATTAAATAATATAAATTCTATTATTTTCGAATACAATTAGGTACTCGACAAGTAATAGATACTAATTCCATATTTGGATAAGAGTACCCTCAATCCTTTCATATATTAAGCGCTTCAATATAATTTTTTCAGTGACCCAAATCCAAAGTTCACTAACCTCCATCAAATCACACACCCACCCGGGGAGCGATCACAAAAATACCGGTTATAATACATACCGGTATCTTTTACAGGGTTACATAATATCCAGCAGCCGCAGAGGAACATGTTGTAGTTAATAACATATTGTTCTATGCATGTTCAATGTCTAGTATAAAAAGGTCCATACAAAATATCTATCGCCCTCTGATGAAATGTGATAGATATTTCTGAACATCCATAATTACAAATGACATAATAGTAAATATAATAAGTATAGCGCATCAAATCATCTCGTAGTAAACTTTTGAAACCATTGAAAATGATTTTATTTTTACAAATTCCCAACTGTTTTATAACCAAAGATGTGATATGTGACGTAAGCGCTTTGCAGAACTAGGTATCCTGCGAAGCGACTGTTGTTTCCAACTAACCTTGTAAATGATACCGGTATACATATAATACCGGCTCCTCCCGTCATACGAGGTTCTCTCCACAGTAATGGGTCCTAAAGGGGATGTTAATGACAGCAGAGTGCCTCCGCAGCCTTCCTTATTAAATAGGCACGTATGTACGTATTTCATTTTGTCTACGCTAATAGAGCATTGTACGGCAAATTGTTTAGATAAGTATTCTTGGAGCACTCCACTTGGAGGCTATTAGTTTAGGTATTGCGGCTTCTTACCTTGTTAGGAGTTAGAATGATGCTTTGTGTATTCTGTAGTTTATGTGGTTAATGTGAATTCTTTTGAAGTGGTGGGAATAATATTTTTTGCAATTTATTTGGAAAATGAGAGTGACAATAATATTATTTGCAGTCTGTAATAGTGATAATAGCCAGATTTTAATCAAGACAATAGCACCAAAAGTGAACTTATTTGATTTATTTGTTTGATTCCTAAGATAAACTAATAAAATGGGTTCCAAATTGTAGAATACTTGCGCTAAACAGGATTAGAAGTAGGAATTCAGATATTTTTTTACCTGCACGCAATATAATGTAGCTGGCCGTCTTGTTTAAAGATCATTTCATATATGTTGTTGTTGGCAACTAGATGGGTTGGCGTTTATTTTGGAATATAACATTTAGGGAATCTTCATTAACCTCAAAATTACACTATCGAGGCTTGTTATTTAATTACTTAAGCAAGCGTCAAAGCCTGGAGTTTCTCTATGATGTGAAGTACTAATAGCTTCAAAGCGGCACCAAAGCGGTATTGAGCGATTATAATTTAAATACCGTTAATTTCAACGTAAACTCGAGGGAATATATGGAATACGTTGGAATATTTATTCGCGTACACAATATTTTTATAAAATGTTGTTAGTAACATATTTTGGCTGTAGCTATAATAATCTAGTATTGACGAGTCAATCATATTTTAATTATTTAATTAAGACTTAAGATTTATTAAGATGACTAAGGTTAAATTGAATTAACATCATATTTGAAATTTTGTATATTTGATACATTTGATGTACGCATTACAACATTCAAGTTAAAGCAAAAGCTTAAAATTCATGAAACAAAGCTTTTCATTATCAAATAATTTTCATAATTTCATTGGTATACAATGAAATTATTTCATATTCTACTAACCTAAATTGCCTCAAATAAGTTAATAAGTCAGGAAATATAGTTAATTTCACCAGAAAAAAATTAAGATTTTTTCAGAAATTTTCCTTTCAGCGTAGCACTTATGCTTTCATAAAAGTACTTTCTGTAAACGCTGCGTTTCCGATAGGTGGCGCGTGTGTGTGACACTTCTGACACGCCCTGACGGCGGTCCCGGAATTTATAGCACGAAGCGATACCATATAAACGCCTCATTGTAATTTGAAAGCTTTTCTCAGTAAACATGATGGTGGTGCTTAACATCAGGCAGGCTGTAGTCAAACATTGGCCCATTCCGTGAAAAAAAAACATATGTAAAATGTATGCCCAAAAAATAAAATATAAAACAATAATACATAATAAAATGAAACTGATGATTAATACCTATAATTACAACCGGCAGGATTTGAACATACTTGTATACTTGTAATTCGTCCACGATGTCTTACAGATCTTCGGTCGATTGAGGTGCGAAAATAAACTTTTTTTGTATGTAAACATATTTATTAAAAAAAAAAATTTGATAGTTATCCATATTTTCATGTTCTCAAAAGATATAGGATTGACAGAAAAGTGGTTATTTGAAAAGAAAGAAGCAGTTACGAGTCTCTATGTTGTTTGATCTATTTAAGTGCAGAATAAAATGCTCGTTATAAAACTTCGCGCCTGCTATTTGCATCCGAAATAAGCCACGAAATGCCCGATTTTTTAAATAGCTTGTAATGTTTTGGCCTGCCGTGTTGAGAATTGGACAGCATACAGCAGACATACATTAATTTATTATTGTTCAAAAGTTAGGTTAGGCTACAGATATAAGTAATAGTTAGTAGGGTTTGTATAAAAGTAAAACAATCAAGTGATCCGTAATATAACTTGAAGTTTGATTCAGACTTGAATTAAAACATTTGATAACTACTTACCTAAAGTAGTTAAAATTGGTACAACATTGTATTGCTTAATAACCTGAAACTTACAGAGATCGATGAGTTTGGACAACTATCCTATAAAAAGGACAAAACACACATTTAATTGCCAATATAATCATATTAGCTTACCAAATAATTAGTCAGCTATTTTACAATCCCACCCTTTTTAAACCCTACCTATTTGTTTATGTCAGCGTGATTGTTCGGTAAACATTTTTTATTTGTATATAACAATAACGGGATGAAACTCCGGATTGGAAACATAAACTTGGTCAGTAACGATTTTGGCGAATTTAGATTTGGTTTGTTTTAACAAATCGCTTTTGGTTGGATTGGGTTTCGGTTGAATTACGGGTTCGACTGCTTTATTAGAAATAGGATTTGGGATGTGGTTTTGTTTGTACCGTTGCTAAATCTGTAGATAATAATGATAACGTAACGGAGATGACACTCGAATCCAAAGTGAGCGCACCAATTAAAACATGTCTGAATAGGTTATGTTACTTTTTAAAGAGTAATGTAAGTGGCCAACTCTGGTGTCGAGAGTTTTCCCGCCCTTTAGGGCAGTACGGCAGTTGTTAGTGCTATGTCAGAGGCCTAAAAGGCTTCTGACATAACACAAAACAAACTGACAAACAGCCGGGACCTACAATTGAACGTGTCCTCCGGCCCACGGAAGCGCTCAAAATGGAATGCCACTTTTCGGTCACCCATCCCAGGAGAGACCGGGTCGACCTTTGCTTAACTTACACTTATCAGGCTATTATTACAATCCAGTGTCTTCTACCCCAGACATCTCCTATTCCCCTGAACATCTGAATCCCCGTTAGTTCGTGCATAGTGCTTGCATCTGCTCTGGTTGCGAGACACGTCCCACTCGTACCCTCCACTAGACTGGACCCACTTTATTGGACTAAGGCGACGGACTACTACGGAGGTTGGATCTAATTGTAATCGTAGATGTATGCTGCCCCCTTAGACAAGAGGCGTATTTTAGTGAGCGTACTGTCACTCACTTATGGAATAGGAAGAGCTATGTATGGGACTAACGTAATATTTCCCCCCGCGGAGCGTGTCACAATGTAAATCCCACACATAGCTCTTTCTATTCTATAAGCGAGCGTCAGTACGCTCTCTAAAAGATGCCTCTTGTCTAAGGGGGCTGGTTGGAGTTTCGCTGGCTGTCGTTGACGCCTTGATATGAGCTCAAAATGTATGAAACGTTTTTTGATTTATAAGTATGTTGGTAGCTCTTAAAACCTACATGCTATGTTAGCAAATGTTTATGTATGTAGTTGCAACGTAACAAATTTCAAGGCACGTGATGTTTGTGCATTTTGCAATTTCTATATTTAATTGACATTGTATTAAATTCGTTTAGTATAGTACAATTAGCAAAATCTATACACGCATGTGTTCCGTCACTAAAACGATTCACAATTTGCCACATTAAATCTCTTAAAACTCATATTAAACAATACTGCTGACGAAACAAAACCGGCAATGACTTTGAAAATAATAAAATCAAAAGCAACATTAACCCCACGATGGTTTTATTAATAGTACTCCCCTAGCCTCACTTATTGGGCTGAGTCCTGCTGAAACTTTATCTGGCCGTCTATAGAGCTCAGTGCTTTGAGCTCGAATAGTTTGGCTAATTGCGTTGTCAACCGTCGTGTGTTACTTCCGGACATACATATACCACATAGTTTAGCTTAATTTAATTTAGTTGTGGAGAGGAAAATGCTGCCAAAATTAAAGTATGGTGACTTTAAAAGTTTGTAGCGAATATAATCAAGATAAAATCTTGAAGAAACGAACCTACTTTATCATTACCAATCTCGTGGGAATACAATAAGGAGATTAAGGCAATGAGATGACAAATAAATAATAATAATAATAATAATAATAAATATTCCGGGACATTGCACACAGCGCCATCTAGCGATAAATACTTACAATGTGTTGATGAAATCACGGGTTGTTTAATTTCAATTTATTTCAATTCACGGAACACAGCAAATTAGTACGATCAGCCTTTAAAACCACAATATACTCCATTTTGGATTCAAAGTGATGAGACCCGACATTTTTTCATGCTGTACAAATTGGGTGTTTTGAAAACTTCAGACAACAGAGTACGCTAATCTCATAAAGAATGCGTACTATGTCACTAAACTATACTTATTTAGATTTCTGTGGAAAAAACGGTCTGTACCCGAATTGTGTCAATTCAATTTAGCATTAGATCAACAACTCGAGGACAAACGTGAAATACAACTCGTTTACGAGAAGTTGTTTATAAAATAGGAACGAATTTTATTTTTCTGGCCACCAAACTTTGTTTTATGGTAACCTTATGTGAATTGTACCAATAAAAAAACAGAATCTCTTCCACGATTTAAGCAAAATTATCAAAATATTAATGAAAAAGAATCGTATATCGTATCTCAAATGTACAGTAAGTTTTCTCAAATAAATTTCGCTAACTTCGATCGCTCTGCCACTAAAATAAAGCCTACATCAAGTAAATATTCATTTCGTACACGATATGTAATGTACGGATAAATCCTTCTTTATAAGAATGGAAACTTTAATTTCGCAGGAGTTAAACGTTTTGTTAATTGTTTGAAGAGCCCATCACGCTAGCTTTTATTACTTCCTTATTCTTTCTAATTAGAGAACCGTTTATCTTCATGTTGTGCTGAAGTTTTACTTATCTTTAAATACACATTTAATTGAGTCCAAATAGCATTATTTTTCTCTGGTCTTTTTTATGTGAGATATAAATAAACATTTGGCATTCATGTACAATCCTCCATAAAACCAAAACTTTTAATTAACTTTGAATTCCAAAAATATTTTTTATCAAATAATAAACTTATGACATCAAAATTAGGTATAATTTACACCTTGATGGCTAAAGCTTATGTTAAAACGTAAAACTGAAAATCCTTATCAGATGCTTCAATTTCTATTGCAATTCACCTGGCTTATTTCAACATTTCGTGTCATAACTTTACATTTTCGGCGCTTTCTAAATACTTGTCCGGTGAAATTAATAAGCGCTTTGCGCGCTGAATCTGCTATTTCAGAAATGCAGCGCAATAAATGTATATAATCTATGTTTTTGTGTATGTGTGTATGTGCGCACTATACATTTACATTCCTTTTGGACATAGTTTAAGTGCTTTCTCTCGTGTTGGTGAAATTATCTGGAGGATGAAAATGTTTCGGGGTAAATGAAAAACACAAGCTAGAATTCGTTTTTAAAATAAATATATTAACAACAATAAAAACTATATGAAAATCGCAACCTAGAACTTCTATTTAAAATATGTAATTTAAAATGTGGTTTTAGCAAATAAATGTGTAAATGTGTTTTATATAACATATTTTCAAATTGTTTGATTATATTTGTTTGTCTCCTTGAAATTATCTAATTTATTCATTCATATTTGATAAGATGCACTTCAACATTCTTTATAATGGTTTAACTTCAATCACTATTCTCTCTCTCTCTCTCTCTTTGAGTCGTATTTCCTCATGACTGAGGGTCGTGACTCCCCGCAGAATTAATTCGTTAGGGGAGTTTTCTTGGGCAGATACATCGTGGAGAGCGCCCAGGTCCTCCCACGGAACACGTCATGTCCTCGGATGCAGTTACTATTAAGTCGGGCTTAATCTAGCACTTCGTTATCACTAAATACATAATGCCAATTACTATAATGGCAGCACCGTAGATACTCAAGTTAATCGCAATCACGCGCAGTAATGAGTCGCAGTGCAGATAGCAGCACTGCCAATGAACTAATATTACTAAAATCTAAGTTGGGCAGCACTTTCGCTACATAGAAGAGCAAACGATTTGCCACTTTTGCAGTAGAATGAACAATTCTCCAGTAACAAGTTTATTTTAATAACTTTTGTAACCTTGAATGGAAATAAAGTAATTTTGAATTTGAATTGAATTTGAATTTGTTACTGACACTGAGTTTAGCTAAATCTAGCGCCAGTCATGCAAAAAAATATATAGAGACAACAGTTTTGAAATATTCTGTAAATTAAAATCAGAGCATTTTTTTTATCATTACTTATCTATTGAGGAAACCATTAAAATACAATGTTGTATTGGTGGGCTTAGCGGAGATGAGCGCCATCTAGCGAGCGTTTTAGCACTTTATTTTTTAATTAGATATCTGAAAGTCACGATTACAATCCAGCTAAAAATTTTAGTGCCATTTTACCCGCATACCAAATTATTTAGCTCGAACTCTAAGCTTGGCTTAACTGCACGTTGGGGCTAAAAAGACCGTTTACAAAACAGGGTTAACATGTAACGCTACTTTAGCGCTAAGCTAGCGCACTGCAGATTTTAGACTAGGTTTCGGACCTAATCATAAAATATAAAATAGGAACGTGAGATTTTTATTCACAAAAAAATGACTTTTCCGTTTTTACCTAAATTCAAAATAGGAGGAGTTTTTTAATTCGAATGTTGTTTTAAGTATTTATTTAGAATTGTCTTCCGCTCTCTTAGATATAGAGATATTAATCTGCGATATAGAAGTACTTATTAACCATTATTAATTAAACAGTTAGGAATCGGTCTCATCACACATAAAACATAAATTACTGCAATGAAAATTCTACAAATTAAAAGTTTTTTTTTTTTATTATCTTTCCTCTAAACGCTGAATTATTACAATTGTATTATGATTTCAGTTTTTAAATATGATTTGTAACATTTACTTAACATATATGTATTTCAAATGCAAAAACCATTCATATAATTTTACAAAGGGTCGCCTATTCTAGCATCTGCATATCGCATGATATATTCAAAGCTATATTAATTTAAACGGCGATATAGCAATACAGTAGTTGCAGGTTCTAAATATCGTATATGTAGCGGCCAGTAAGCAATGTTACTAAGTTTCTTGATTTTTAAGTTATGTGTGGATTTGAACTTGCTTAAAAGTGAGGGAAGACATCGTGAGGAAGCTAACACGTTAGAGAATCATAAAATTCGAGGACATGTGTCTTCCGTAGAAGGACTCGAGCGCCCACTACGATGTATCTGCCCGAGAGGACTCCTCTAACAAATTGATGCTGAAGAGGAGTGACAACCCCCAGTAATGAGGAATACGACTAAAGAGGAGGATGACAATATAGTAGTTGCAAGTGATAAATATCGTATATGTAGCGGGCAGTAAGCGGTGGAGAAATTGCCAATTTCCGGACCGCTCTGGCCGGCCGGAACCTTTTACATTCGATAGGATGCGAGCCAGTGGGTATTTTCATTACTGAACGGTTATATGTAACTTATAGTTCATTTTTAGTGAGTGCTAAAGATAAACTAAGATTTTATTCATAAACTCATTTGGAAACGAGCGAAATAATCACGACTGGCAATTCTGAATGATTTATTTTCGCTCATTTCTGAATAAGTTTATGTTTAACTTGTAAAAATGTATGTTTCTTTGCCATTGGTTCTTTAACATTGTATATTGTCCTCTGCAACCTACCGAATATATTACAGTAAATAGCATCCTCACATGTCATTGCGTGTTTTTTTGGTACGAAAACAAATCATTTACTGCTAGAATTTAAAAGAACTTCTGAGTATTAAATTAGTAACTTTTTTTTTATTCTGGCTAATCGCCATATTTAGTAGGAAACTAACGGGGCAATTTTATACATTTTTTATTTTATTTTCATATACTTTAAAACATTTGAGAAGTAACACAATCGAAATTTATTTCAGTGACCAAACGTGTCATTGTCTCCTGCACTATCAGGTGGATATGTGCAATTTGTTTCCATAACAACTTTAATCATATTTCTAGCGAGTTCATAAACAAATTTCGATTACCGTGCAATTTTGCTAAAAGTTTTAAATATGCTCAATGTGATGGCATCCAAATTATGGCTTGCACAAAACTGTATTCATATTGCGGTATATCTACGTATGTTTATATCTAAAAAATAGATACTATATTAATAAGATTTTTAACAGAGTTTTCAAATCACTCCAGGGATCTCTAATATTAATATTATAAGAATAATAACTACAGATAAATGCTATTTGATCTTGGGAGTGCCGAGAATAAGCCCAGACGTAAGTTATTTACTAAGCAACTAATATTTTTATTATAAAATTTGTAAACTTGTATACAAATACACACAAACGACATCAAAGTCATTTCATATGAGAGTCGCAAACTCTAGAGCCGTTAGAAAGTTTTTTTTAAACTAAAACGGGTTTGCACTTGTCCTTTGGTAATTTTGCCTGATGGTAAGCAAAGGCGATGGCCTAAGATGGAGCTTGCTTACCCGATAAGTACCGATAGAGTATAAAACTTTTAATTTCTAGAACTGATTCAACTACATATATAAACTCTAATGATGAATGTAAATCACTATCTCCTGACACGTTCATACAATTAAAAAGGTAATAGTACAGAAGAGACATTCTCTAATTCAATTCCTTCACTAGAGAACACGATAACAGAATACTTAATGTGTGTGAACCATAGACGATGTAAACCGTAGACACATAACTCAAGTATAACACATTATTTGAAGTCTGGTCATAGGTCGTGATGCGGTTTGTACCATCAGTTATTATATCTTTCTCTATTGTTAATATTAGCACTATTTTTATCTATTTTTTTTTTCAAATATGTTATTTGTTTGCATCTGTACATTACTTACATAACTATGAAACCGTTCCTACAATTATTATGCCTACATTATGTGCGTGAAATTTATTACGCGTCCACTACATCGTAATTTTTAGCAAAACAGACTTTAAAAGATAGATAAACTAAAACTCATAACAAAGACCTAAAATAAATATGAAAAAAATATCTACGGTTATCTTATTGCGCTCTTTGACATATGTAGAACTATGTGTGTAGCAAATGTTTCTCTAATGATAGGTGTTTATCGTGAATGTTGTCGTTGTTGTAACCAAATTAAATTAGATCCTCATTCGTGCTCAGGGGGTGGTTTTACACTGAATATGGAGATTCCTCTTTTACTTGTAGGTAATTACGAACTAAGTAGTTTCACATTTTAGCATAAATCACAGGCAGGTTTGAGTCTAAGTTTTATATAAGTAGACTTAGCTTTGACAGTTGGAATAGGTATTCAAAGTAAGTATTGCATGTATTGAGAATATAGTTTCCATTGAAATGTTTAAAGATATTACATTAAGTTGGCATCAAATATATTTTTGGAAATTATGAAAAGAGATACATTTATTTTTTGCGTTTTAAGAGGACACAAATTGCAACACATTTTTCATGACCACACCAGAAGTAAATTAGGACCACTGTATTAAGTATATGTATCTTTCTAGCAAATTTAACCTGACAAAAAACATGACTGAATAAAATTTCTGGACGAAAATTCTCATTCTCGCGCACTGCATTCAATCTCATGAAGCCTACCTATCTACCCATATACTACACATGTATGTATATCACAGCAGCCAATCAATCGAGCTTTAGTCAATAAATTGGGCTCACTCAGTGGCCCAGATAGGTCACTGCGGAAGCCTAGGGCTTGGATTTACGTGATTACGTCACTGGATTCACGTGACGTCATTGATGACGCGGTTAATTAATTGACAGTTAAGGTTACATTGATTTACCTGTTTTTTTAATCAGCCCTTGCAGAATATTCATGCAAAAAGAGACCAAAATAAAGGCTTAATTTATAAGAAAAAAAAATTAAATTCAACTTATAAACTAAAATTTCGAGCGAATTTTCACCAATATATATTTCCTTATAAAGCTTGAGAAGTAATTCTTGATTAATTTGAGATCTTCTTGGAAAATTTCAAATACTTACAATTATATAAAATGTCAACTTTAATATGCGACATAAACAAAATCACCATCTAACATTATTATTTTCGAAATTCATTTATATTTAGCATCAAAACAAATTTGTGCCCTTTAACTATAGTATTTATTTTATTAATTAGAAGTAACAATTTAATTACGGTTCTTAGAAATTAAGATATTAATAAGGAGTCCTTCTCTAAAATTAAACGTAGGATGTAGCCTTTCAAGGCTGTAGTGATGTCATCGCTATAAGGAGTATGTTCGACTTAGCTTAATAATTTGTGAGAAAGAAAGAAAGAAAACATTTATTGTGAGACTTTCAGAACATAATACCAACCACAACAAAAAATACATAACAAAACAAAATCTGCAACAACGTAGCCCCAACTTTGCGAAAAAAAAACAATTGTAAAGTATTAGAAGTAAAAGTGTTATTGGTTGACTGTTTTACGTACATACGTCTTGTTAGACAACATCTATTTAATTATTTAATTACATATTACAAATGTCTTGACAAAAACCTGAGTCATAGAATAGCCGGAATTCCGACTGAACACTACATGTTCAGTCGCTGTCTTTAAGGAGTTAAGTCTTTAAGAGAACACTGTAATTTCACTACGGAACTGTGTTGTAAAAGAAGCTAGCGTAATAGTTCTCCTGGGATTTTCTTGAACTGAAGCAACACAAGTAAACACTATATCTATCTATTATCTAATAAAAACACCACATTTCTTAATGATCATAGGTGGTCGATGATATATTCGTTATTTTTAAATACATTTATTTTCCGAGTAATTTCATACAGCGTCATCTAGCCCCATACTAAACTAACGCTTATGTTACGGGTACTACAAAGCTTATATAATAATCAAAGAAAGCAGATTAAAAAGAACTAACTCAATATTAAAAGCCTCCCTTTATAGGCTCAAACGGTAATCTCATCATGACTCGACTGTTTTGTTTCAAACAGTCGCATTTTCCAAATCCTATAAAATGAAAAAGTTTGCAAACATCGGGTGACACACAGCGGTAACCTAAGGGACTCGGGTCCGTGGAGTATCTAACTCCCTGGGTTACTCTCTCTGGAGACGGGTTTGGTAAACAAAGTGTCATTGTGTTGCCAGTGAAATGATGGCGGAATTTGTATGTTTTAAGAATTGTGTGGCCGTATTTTATGTACGTAATTGTAGTAATTTGGGATAGATCGCTTACAATTAGGTAAAAAAATGATTAAAGTAATACGAAAAATTGAATAATTTACTCAGAGAAAATTAAGTGGCTCTTTTGATTTGGTAGTAATTTTGTTGGCAAGAAATAGCATAGAATGTAAAGAGTGTTATAAGCTTAGTGTGCAGAGGCAGTTATTAGTAATAACGAGAATTATTATGAATGTATTTTTTGTGTATTCCACAACTATAAACAGAACAATGCAAAAAAACTGCCACAAAACTATCGACAATTTGGATTCAACTTTCGAAATCTATGGATCTGTATAAAAAGGTTCGATTCGTATCGTCGCTTCACCCTTGTTCCTTTTTGCCTCTGAACTACACCCCAGGAGAGGGGGGTGAAGGGCGGGGAGGTGGGGGGGGTAGATGCGCGCGCAAGTAAAATCAATACAAGGGGTGTTACGCACAAATACAGTGGCTCAGTAGGGGTGTCATGGTCATGTATCGATAATAATCGATATGTTTTTGATAGTAGCGCCACTTGGTCAGTTGAAGCGATTGTTTGATTGGTTAGTTTAGATTTTGAATGTTCAATTTAAAAATAGCTTCAGAATAGTTTGTGTATGATTATTAATTTGATTATAATTTTTAAATTGTAATTACAATGATAAATATCATTGCGCAACTTAGTTTTCAAATTCTAATATCAGTTACAAAATTAATAATATTTTTTTTACTCACCTAGTATAAAACAATATTGTATTCTTTACTTTACCTTAGTACGAATCGGTTTATATTATTTACTCCCTTCGCTTAAAAAGCAACTACAATATTTCCACTAGCTAGCGCCTGCAAATAGCCCATAATAACGTCATAAACCAAACTAAGTGAAGTCTCGCAAAAAGCGCTCGATAGTCGATAGTAATTGGCCTCGTGGACTTCATTAATAACCCTGTCATCTGCGATGGACGCCAAATGCACTCTTTAAACTAATTGCCTCGTTATTGCGATGGCACCAGTAAACGACTATTTATCGATAAAGCTATGTTATCGATTATATTGAGAACTGTTTGTTTATGAAAACAGAAGATTGACAAGCTTTAGTGAACTTTCAAATCGTTCAAAACCTTTCAGATATGGGTATTATTGTTTTATTTTAAACAAAAATTTAGAGTGTGATTTGTTTTCATTTTTGGCATTTAGAAATCCTAATCGCAGGCCGATGAGTCAAACTTCGGTGACATTTTTTGTGTCCCAAAATACCGATAAAGTTCAAGTTTATCGACAAACTGAAAGTTTTTGCCGACCCTACTCCCAAGGGGCCCATAGTATGATTAATTACATTGGAATCCACAAATTTTCACGTTCACAATCTGGTCTGAATTTGTTAATATGATGATAATTTGATTTGTGACTCTTTGAAATGGATTAGTTAGAGAAACATTTATTAAATTTATTCAATTTAAATTCATGAATAAGGATTGAATCGAACATATTTGCACGTTTTTATTTCGCTTACTGACTCGAGTAAGTAAAAGGTTTATTTAAAACCAACCCATAACAATATGGGTTACAATGTTTATTAATCCAATTTCATGTGTATAATTCTGTTGACATTTGTAAACAAGCGATAGCAAACATTGGGTGGGATGCCATGGAATCCAATTAATTCGGCGGGGCCAGGCTCCTGGGACGTGATTAAAATAACGAAAATAATAAGGGTTCCATCGCCATGCTGGCTACGGAATTTTCGAAATACCACTTTACGTAGACAATTCGAAACTACCTATACTGCTCAACCTTTTTCGTTGCTTGCTACGGTTGCTACGTGATTTAGTATTAGCAAACAAAGTATTATATCACGTAACAGTAACAGTTTCACCGCTCTGTCTATATGTTCATGTTTTCTCAATAAATATTATATTTCAATGCAAAGCTGAGTAATTTTCATTACATGTTTCATGTCAACATCAAGAGAAATTTCATTACTTTGCAAGTTTTATTTTTCACGCTGTTTTCTTCATATGCACTGAAAATATTTGTAGAGTAAAAACTATTCAGACATTCTTACATATTTGTGCATCTTCGCGTATGTTTGAATCAAAGGGAATGCTTATTTATTTTTGTTATACTTGCAAGAAGGGGTTACTTGTATTCGTGAAATTGAAAGTTTTGCGTCTATTTGACTTTCTTGTTTGGCAAGATGGTTGATAGATTCTACAGGGGCCATACGTGGAAAAGTAATGTATTGAGTATTTTGATTCATTGACAATGTATTGGATAAATAGGAGGAATTATTGCAATAAGATCGATGTAAGTAAATTTTGTTTTAATAAGGAGATCAAAACCAAAATTTATTTATGAAATCTGCACCACATGCAAAGATTAACAAATTTGAACCGCGTTAAGCTGCCTTAAATTTCTCAAACTGACATAAACGAAGTTATTTAACTTAACAAAGTAACGACCCCAATAATTCCATAAGTAATGTCTAGAGCCATGAAAATTGGCTTAACACGGGGAAGTCAACACGTTGTTTGTTCTTCATCCTTCCCAGGAGGGTTGGAACTGAGGGTTAGGGTGCTTGGGGTGTTGAATCTGAGGCCCTGAGCAAGGGTCCGGGATGTGACTTATGATAGTATGGTGATGACATTTGTTTTAACTTCTTCTTATTGGTAGCATTGTGAGTTCTTGAATTGACTCATTTGTTTTAATGATATGTTAGTGGTGCATTTGGCTTTATTCGTTTATTGAATGTCTTAAAGACATAGGCATGATTTAAAATTAGAGAAGTTTTGTATTAGTTAACATGTCGTATGTAAGCATACCATCAACTGTACCGACACAAACGAAACGTGATTATAGTAATCGTTCGAAACTGAATCGATTTTCAATTTGTTTTCATTAAGCCAGTAAACTAAAAATTATAAAACATGTTTTTAATTTATCGTTCTTACTGTGCCAGTCTTACCATTGCTTGAGAATTATAAATGCGAGCTTAAGTTCCGTTTCAGTCGAATTCCTTCCACAGTTGTCCTGACACTTAAGTTGTAACTCAACTCACACGTTACATAATACACACACATACACACATAGGTGTCTCAAACTTGGTTCTCCCTGAAACTTGCTGAGACTTTCAAACTTGGTCCTTAGCTGGGCTGAAGTTGTGCGTGACAAACACACATTCTGTGTGTTGATGGGAAATCAATACTTGGCCTCAAGTAGTTAGTTTGTCACCGCTTTCTTCGGGCTAATTTTAGGGCATAGAACGATCTAGGTCGAACGGAGAGCTAGAACTATTCCCCTTGAACTATAATTTGTCAGTCTTTAAGTACACCGGTTTCTTCTAGGCAAGCGCGCTAGATTTTAGATTGTAACGTTGCTTAACATCAGGCGATTTGTAGTCAAGCGTGAGCTTATCTCATGTAAAAAAAAAGATAAATAACTATACATAAATAATCAAACACTTTACAGGTAGGAGCTTGCTTGGTTTCCTTAAATTATTTAGTGTGTGATATTATAGCTATACACAGTAGATTTTATGTAATGAGTAACCCCCCTCATATTGATCGGGTTCATCAATATGGGGTTTGGTAATAGAATTATTCCAACAGTAAATAAACTAGTTACGATATAAGGGATAGGATAATGATTATTTCAAAAACTTTATCACAATTTTTAACAGCTAAAATTTAATCATTTGAAATAAAATCAGATTTTTCCGCAAAAGAACTTTTTGCACAAAAAACTTGGGCAGGAGTTTATGAGACTTCGATTTCAAAGAATGAAAACCTTTTGTACAAATTACTTGGAATAACTTTGAAGTTTTCAACAACCTTTGTAATTCTTTTTCTGACGGCTCCAAGGTACATTTTTAACGTTTTGTTGAGGATTTTATTATATGTACCTACAATTTGATTTTTAAAACAGTTTTTTTACGTATATTTTTCATTTCATTTTTCACATGCAGTGTAAACATTTGCAAATTAGTTCACAAAAAAGTTCAAACATTCAATTATTTTTTTACCTATATGACTGAGTACAAGATCAATGATTTTAATCAAAAGTATTTGTAACGGATATAGCACTAATTTAAAAAAAAAAAAAGGAGAAAAATACTCAGCTTCTGGTATCAACTATACAATTAATAAAAAACTATTTACATATTAATAAATTGTTAAATTTAATTTGCTCACCTAAAACTAAAAAAAAATATACATGCAAACTATCCTCTGTCCGTCCCAAACACCCAAACTACGCTATTGTAATATGTAAATAGGACTTTTTCGCCTTTCGTTCAGTTCACGAGACAAATGATGCCTTGTCAAGTCACTTCGCAAGCCATTCATCATGGGTGTAAAGGAATCTATGGAATAATCTGGCTGCCTTTCATGAAAATGTGAGCCATTATGTATCTCGGTGGATGCGAGATGTTACAGTATTATGGGGCTGTGTAAATAAGTGTGATGATGATGATTATTGGTTTTGTGACCTGCTTTTTGCGCTGGGCGGTCACGGTTTTGATCTCGAGTTATATTTATTTAATCGCTTAAACAGTGTTACGAGCTTTTCAATGTAATATTGATTTAAGTTACTTCTTAGTTCTCTTTTATTTTACGAATGCTACTTACTGCATTAGTAAAAAATCGATATCAAAAGATGAAAATATTGCCTGACATTGCCTGTTGTAAAGAATAATTTATCATTTTATCATTCTCAATTTCTTATTCATACTATTCAACAATTTGCATAAAAATGAGGCCTAGATACTGCGAGCTACTACTAAGATGCGAGTGTGGCTCAGTGGTCCCAGCGTCTGCTTTTCATTCAGATGCGCCCCGGTTCAAAACCGACCCTACACCAATGACTTGTATTTTTCAGTTAAGTTTGGTGTTCAGTCTTTTAACGGTGAAAGAAAACACAATATCCAACATGTGTCTTCCGTGGAAGGACCTGGGCGTCCACCACGATGTATCTGCCCAAGAGAATTCCCCTAATGAATTATTTCTGCAGGATAGTCACCACCCTCAGTCATGAGGAAAAACGACTCAAAAGAGAGAGAGCGAGAGCGAGAGAGATACTGCAGCTTTACCTACTCAAATGTTTAATCAAAAGTATATGCACTCAATCCAAAAGGAAAACAAGCTCACGTACGTTTTTTATCCCTGGCACATAAAAACTCTTCTTCAAAAGTGCAATTTTTAACGTTTTATTTCCCGTCCAAATGCGGGCGAAAAATGGGAAATGTAAGAACAAGCGTGAACAGTGTTTAAGTGTGGGACAGACACAGAGAAAGAATTGCGAAGTTGCGACTCAGACAGGGCTGCTGCATGTACTTTATATATATATATATATATGTATACACTATTAAGTGATTTCCCCATTAGTGACTGGCGAAGTTTTGCAGCAGTTTTATAAGTTGGAAGGGCTGTGGTTGTCGGTTTATTGCAGTTTGGCGTTAAATTTAGAACTATGTATTTCAAGTAATGCTATTTATTTGATTTATGAAAAGGTAACAGAAAAAAAATCTGCAGCTCTACTAATAAGCTAGAGAAAACTACTTATGTACGTCGAAATTGAAAAAAGAGAAAAGATTACCATTTGAAATTAATCCGATTGATTGAATTGTAATGCAGCTAATGAGACAAACTTTAATGTAAAGAAAGAAATATTAAAAATTTATGAAACTTTCCCCAGCCCTACCCATCAAGAGGCTTCTAGTGTCAGGCAAAGTGTACGCTCCACTGAAAGATCTGCATACATTTGCATAAAAAGGGAAGTTAGCCGTTGGTTTTGATTCGCCTTCCACGAGTCGTGGCTTGATGTGGCTATCTCCTTTCTACGGTAACTACTAAGAGGTACTGAGAACTACCTTTGAAATAATAATAAAATTAATAAAGTTGCTGTCAATCAGCAGTTAAAGTGATTTCATATGAGAGTGGCCAACTCTGGTGTCAGAATTTTCAAGCCTTTCTAAGAACCTCTGGCATGCAAAAAAAAAAGTAACATAAAGTTAAAGCAGCAGTTACATTTATTTTACATGGTAAATAAATTCATACATTAACTACACTAGTAATGGTATTTGTATATTAAATGTGTTACCTATTAAAGCTAAGCACATAGTACATAGCTAACGACGGTCTATATTTGAGCTATTCGTTTCTAAAAAAATAGATTTTTTGACCTCGAACCGCTTATGAAGGTTACACCTGATAATGATGGATGATACAGTCAAGTAACATTCAATAAAATTATTCCTTGGATCAGTGTCCGTGATATTTACATGAGCACTTTAATGGTGCATATTGCAGGTCCATTTTTTGCCCTAGCTATTAATAGATAGCCTGAAATAAATGACTTTTATTTATTTATTTATGTATAGGTATTAGTAGTAGTAATGTATTAATGTCAAATTTTAATTTTAACTAAAATTTCTTCTATCTCGGGATCGTCCAACTTTGGACGTAGGCCTCCTCCAACTCTTGCCATGTGCTCAATACATTACTATTTTGACATCGTAAATTCTATCTGACATTTAAATTTTTGACATTATAATGTATAAAGAAATATAATAATATTATAAAAATTTGAATAATAACAAAGTGACATCAAAAACTGTAATGTAAAACTTTTTAAATAGGGAAATAAAGGCTATTTTTATTTTATTTATTAGTAGTAGGTATAGTAGAAACTATTGTCTGTATATATATTTCAAAATATATTCATTGTTAGAATTAAACTAAGTTATAATATCAACCAGTATAATATAGGTACACTATCCAGCCAGCAATATCTAAACCCAATCACAGATGAACAAATACTCGTTTAATTCTCTATATTAGTTAAAATAATGGTGTCAGTATAGTTAGTTAGATAATTATCAGCGTTGATTGGATCGTAGCCAAAATTGAGTGGGTTTAGTTGATATCAGTTATGGATATACAGAATTAGCATCGGATTGTATTGGGATTTTGATAAGCAATGCATATTTGATATCTAATATTTTATGTTTTTAATAATTTTTCTATAAAATTAATTTGGAGGTTAGCTATTTTTGTATTCAGGGGTTTTAGTAACTAACGCAAAAGTATTTTAGTGGCGAAGTTTGTTTGTAAACAACTTAATGAAATTAATTTGATTAGGGGCGAGAATTGTTTATGAAATCGGTATTTGCGATTTTTCCAAACTATTAGAGTGATTCTTGTAATGACAAATGCAATTAGTATACGACTTATAGTTCATTAAATATTCAAAAGATTTAAAAAAAGAACCAATACTATTACCATATAGTAACTTTAAGCAATAAAAACACTACTGAAAACATAAACAACATTATTTAACCATCCCTTACATTTTCAACACTCATAGCCGCATTGGCTACATTCTTCCTACACAACACAAGCCCCGCCGCAAGGGGGCAATGAATTCCCTAATTAAATAAAGCTAGAACACCATACAAATGCCGTGTTCTCGTAAAAATAAATAATGAATGTATTGCAGTAAGCTTAGCGGGTATTTCCGCTGCCAGTTGGCAGGCTTTCAGGCTGTCTCGTAGTTTTTTGCCGCTCGGAGTCTATCTGATTGCGTTTACTTGCTATGTTGTGCGGAATGCTTTTGAGTTGGACTTTGAAAGGTTTGTAGGCAAATTACAAACGAGCTATAGATGTTACAAAAGTATAGGTTGTGATATGTGAAAAATAAAAATTTGAGATCGCCTTTTTCTTCTTATCGAATGAGAGTGGCCAACTCTGGTGTTGTTTATCAAGCCGCCCAAAAGGCCTCTGACATGAAATTGCAATAAACGAGATCCCCTAGAAGCGGTCCAAGGTGTAGCATATTTTTATTCGTAAGACACATTATACTTCACAAAGTTATAACTATAGTAAGATTATTTGTCCATTGATTAATTTTTAACCTTTAGTTTTACTAAAATTGGTTTGTCACGAAGTTGACATGTTTACGTATTCTTTCCATGTCCATAAAACCAATAAAAATCTATAATTTTATCTCAATTGAAAGTCAATTAAAATGCACTAAAATATAAAGAAATAATTTTAAAATACTACCACTCTGTTTTTAATTCTAAAGAAGAATAAACCACGCGTGTAGTTTTTCTTATCAACGTCTATATATTATGTACACTAGACCGCCGGGACCTAAGTCCGTGGCACTTGCTTGGCAAGTGCTCGATATTGGCAAAGTTGTGTTCGGACGAGACATAGACAGATGCGGAGAGGCCTAACTAATTATGAAGGCAGTATACAAATTGCTTGGTTAGCCATACATGCGTGGATTAACTGGGAAACTGATTAATTAGAGATATAATGTGAGTATGAAGATACAGATTACCTATTACATGTGATAGGTACAAAGCAGATGTAGGCTATGCCTGTTCCGAGTCACTCGTGACGATAAACATGAATTATTATCTCACAGTTGTGGCTTGAAAAATAAATAATCTGACAAGAAACAAACAAACAAAATAAAACAAAACAAACCAAACGATACGTTCACATTTTTTGCATTTTTAATGGGAGTCTGTAACCCTTATAGGTACAGGCCTATTTAAAACAATATTCCAACAACGTTTTGCAAGTAAAGCCTGTCAAACATACTTGGGAATCTTGATCATATTTTAAATGCACTTTTTCCATCGTTTTGAGGTGTTCATTGGTAGAATTTGTTCTTTAAAAGTGTGCAAACAGCACCGCAGTGGCGGCGTTTATTTATTTTCTACTAAAGTGCGGTCTGACGGCGCCTGATGGAAAACTACTAGTAATAGGCTTTTCTAGACTTCCGGAGATGCTTGAGGTTTTCTATCTTTGACTTCTTTTGCTTGTCTTCCTTTTCTCAATATCGTTAGAAAGATATGTACTAAACAGATTAGTATAGATTTGCAACTGTTGGTTGGATGTATTTTATATGAAATACTTTTATTTGATGGTGACTATTGCATAAGAAAATCGTATGATGATTAGCGTTTACACAAATTGAATTAAAAATATATTTGATTGTGTTAACATGTACTTTTTATGATTTAATAAAACATACAATGAAGTATAAATATCGAAAATATTCTTATGTTGTAACGTTTAACTTAGAGCTGTAAAATGTTTCTTTGTCACAAAACTTGGCAAATTGGCATAGACTAAAAAATATTCACGAATTTCTAAAACCCAAACATTTCCTATGGCTTGACATCACGCCATAACGACATGATCCAGCATTCGAAATTCAAACTGCTGTCAAAGTGCTTGTCTATCTGACATTAACGAGGGAAGTTTCCGCTATGGGAGAAAGTTGTACTGTAAACTGTAACTGACTGTAACTGCAAACTAATGCTTCAACAAACTAACTATGCTAATGTAATAGGATGATTCGACTATATACTAACCCTAGTTTACAACTTCAAACCTAAAACTTTTATTTTCTTAAAAAGATCTTTACTGTGTGTTATTTGTTGTGGTTTGGGTCATTTTCTACAAATTTTGTAGGATTTTTCATTACATGCATGATGTAATATTTAGAAATTATATTCAATGTAACAAACTTTCCTTTTCATACTGAAGAAATCACGTTCTTATTTTCATTAAATTAAAAAGAATCGAATACATACTATTAATTATCAATATCTGATGCTTACGAGCGTAGCATTTAAACAGGTGCACTAAAAATCTATAGCTACAGAATCCTTGCCGTCGCCATTTTGGCATTAGCTGCATTATCGTGAAGCAGAATTCAATTAGGTTTTCCATAGCCGTGCCACTCGGGATAATTACTGGGAGTACATCGACCGTGCTCTGAGGAGGCAGGCACGAGGGGTTAAAACGGACGTTTCTTTACTTAAGTCGCGTGATAATTGGGGATGTAAATTAGCCTCTGAGAATCAAGTTTCTGATCCTATTGCAAATTTTACTCATGTAGTAGCTAGTATAATCAGATACAATTTAGAAATAGATATAATATAGACAGATTTAGAATTAAAATATACAATTATAAATGAAAAACACTGCGTTGATCATGAATCAAGTCGAGTGCAGAGCAGTAAAATGCAGATTAAACAACTCAACAGTATTAAAAATGTTGAAGATTATAACATTCTACTACAAGTTCTACAAATCTGTATTAAAAACTATATTAAAAAGCATTTATACAGTAATTATAAATGAACCCCTGTCCACGGCGACCATCCTACCCCCTCCGGTTCACCGTCTAGACAGTCTGGCAGTTAGTGTCTAACGCAGGCCAAACGCCTGATATGATGACTCTTTAAGTTCATTTTCTATGCAAGAGACTGGAATATCAGTTTCCAAGTAAAAGAAGAACTTTACCTGCAATGTTTACGGAGTTGGAGGTTGTTTTTTGATTGAACCTTTGAATAGCTTTCAGTGCAGCTTAGGTTTTATATAGTATACCTGTATTGATATTGTGTTGGAGAATGAAGCTCGATTTTTCCTTTGGTTATTCTGTTATCGGTGGTTTCGTTTTAAAAGTGGGGTTCGTTTGTTATTTTACATAAGTTTTTAAAGTTATCGTACATGTATACTGCTTTTTCTTGCGATACTATTCAGCGTTGTTTACTCTATGTGTAAATAATTATTTTAGGACTTCTACTTTTGTTAGTGAACCCAATTTTTACCGTTCAACATACGACAGCCGTTGAATCCTGTATCCCTACTGATAAGAAGCGCCCGTAGCTCAGCTAGCGGTGGCAATCACATGCGATTACCAATGATAAATATACAAAATACAAATAAAAAATTTGTTTATTCGTTATAAGCAAAGGTCGACGCGGTCAGTCCTTGGAAGGGTGACCGAAAAGTGCCATTCTATTTTGGGCGCTTCCGTGGGTCGGATGACACGTTAAATTGTAGGTCCCGGCTGTTTGTCTAGTACGGCAGTCGTTAAGCCATGTCAGAGGCCCTTAGGGCGGCTTGATAAACTCTCTACACTAGAGTTGGCCACTCTTATTCGATAAGAAGAAGTGATAAGAAAACTCAAGAAAAAAATTCGCTTACGTTCAAACCGCCCTTGTTCCAGGCAAGCAGCGGCGCGGAGCCCCAGGTAGCCGTACTGTGCGAGTCGGGCCCCAGCACCTACCACCCGCAGTACATGTCGGCGGCGGGCCGCTGGACGCCCGACCTCACCACCAAGCCGCACAACTGCCTCAAGGACAAGATGGAGATACTCGACTACTGCAAAAAGGTTAGTTTATATATTTATTCATTTATTATGGCGCACAAAACAGGATATGATCTTAAATTAACTTAGTATACATTTTAAGCTGGTGTCGATCCAGAACAAATTCCTAAGCTTGTGCACACAGCTTGATCTAAAGGTGAATATTAATAATTACAAATTATGAGTTAGAGTGAGAATACAATATAGCTACATATTATAACAATAATGATAAACAAAGAGAAATTACAGATTAAATTGTATCTAATAATTAAGTGATTATTCAGAGTTTTGCTTTAAAATATCAAGAACATTTCGCTTGAACGCTTCGCGTTAATAGTAACTTAGTATATAGATATAACCAACTCGCAATATCTCGAAATACACATCACCAATGACTCGAACTACTCCTAATAATATCTTGAACAACATCTCGCAATAACTTAATCTGTATCTTGCCTGACCTTGTGATATCCATCAGGAGTTCTTAAAAACATCAACAATTATTATATTTCTCAGTCAATGTCACTTGAACTATTGTCTTGCTCGCATATCTTATAAGACTTAAAGCCTCAATCTAGTGATTCAGAAAGAGATAACAAGAGCTAAGCATATAAACATAGAGACAGTTTCCATGTTCACTTGTTTCTACAAAGTAGAGTCGTACCATCCACTAGAACTGTAACTATAACGGTCCTTTGGTACTGCTTAACTCCACTAGTCAAGTACTTTAGCACTACAATAGTTAGAACTAGTATCCCAGAAAGTACCGCACCAAAACTCAAGCTAGCATGATAATTATTTGGTCTATTAAACAGGACGGCAGCGCAATTTGCTCTTAATTGACTAGACACAGTCATTACATTGCTGGTTCACAGAGTAAAATAAAGAGAGTTTTTAGTATTGCGTTTACAATAAGTAGTATGGTTTTGGTAAAGAAAGAAGTACGAAGCGCCCGTAGCTCGGCTAGCGGAGGTAATCGCATGCGATTACCATTGTTAAGCAAAGGTCGACGTGGTCAGTACTTGGATGGGTGACCGAAAAGTGTCATTTCATTTTGGGCGCTTCCGTGGGTCGGATGACACGTTAAATTGTAGGTCTCAGCTGTTCGTCATAGTATTTCAGTCGTTAGGCTATGTCAGAGCCCTTAGCTCGGTTTGATAAACTCTCGACACCAGAGTTGCTTCTATCATTCGATAACGAGAAGAAGAATATAGTATAGTGAAATTGCTTAAATGAAATGTTTGAAGACGCACAATTTTTTTTTAACTTTTAGGTATATCAAATGTAAGCCAAAGTACAATTATTTGAATGGAAACGACGCTCTCATATTTCCTAATATTTTTAATTTCAATATCTATGGTTAACTCCCGTCACATTAGAAAAGTCTGCCCGTTGTATGTTTTCTGTTTCATTTTCTTTTGACCAATTAAGTATTCTAATTATCTATCTACTGAAATGATACCTTTAATATTCTTTGTGTTCGTGAATTTGGTAGCAATATCCCCGAGTTTAATCAGGCGCGGCCTAAACCGTAACCGTATATTACGTCCATTGTAAACCGATACTCAAATATGATTAAACACAGATTACGCTCTAATAATATAATAAATAATAATAAATAAATATTTCGGGACATTGCACACAGCGCCATCTAGCCCCACACTAAGCAAACGCTTGTGTCGTGAGTACTAGATAACGGATATAATACTTATATACTTTTCTTTTGTAAATACATACTTATTATACATACAAACAACCAGACTCAACACAAGAAACTATACATTTTTGAAATGCATAAATACTTGTGTCAGGCGGGAATCGAACCCGCAACCCCTAGATTAGAAGGCAGAGCCACTACCAACTAAGCTAACAGGCCAGTCAAATAGATCCAGAAATTCAGTATTTACTATATGGACAAACATTAGACAATAGTCATTTTTAAATCACGTTGGAGATATCGATAAATAATGATAACAAATATCTCACTACAGTATTGGTATTAAATTAATTCGGTCAGCAAAAACATTTGTTTGATACCAGACAAAAGGTGACCTGAAACCTGGGTATTTTAAATAGCACCTCTACGTACTGTACGAGTACCTACCATGTGTACCGTTACATAACTACTATGTCTAGCTAGAAAGGAATAATCTTTGTATAAAAGTACGGATCAGAGGTCCAATAAGCGACCCTTTTAACAAAATCCTATGTCCAATTTACAGGGTAACTGACAATTAGTAATTTATATTATTTTTACTAGCGGTTTCACTCGTAGTACAGCGATATCACTTTACGGCTATGATATTTGAAAATCTAATTCATTTTTGAGTTGTATGACAATTTCAAGTTTCATCTACGTAACCAGTGGCAAGTTGATATAATTATTTATTTCTCAAATTAATAGAAAGAAAGAAAGAAAGCAGGTTTAACGATTAATTTTGATAATATAACGATCAATTCAGAGTGAAAAAATACCAGTTTTATTTTTATTTGTGTGAGACTTTATCGCTGCCCTACTAGTGATGCCCGCGGCTTCGCTCGCATTATTTTCAGGTAAAAAGTAGCTTATGACACTGTTAAGACCTCATATTATATACATATTTACACAAAATGATGATGATGATGATTCGTTCAGCCGTTTTTGCGTTATGAGCGTGTAAATAAACAGATAAATAGACAAAAAATCTAATAACTGCTTAAACGAGTCATTAACAATTTTCTTTTGTAATATCTTCTGTTTAGATTTTTGACCCCCTTCAGCTTTATTATACTATGTATAGAAAATATAAATAGATAAATACAACAGTTCCAAATTTATGAAACGCCCTGCAATATAACCGTGTATCTAATTTACGTGCTTTATAGGACCTCATGTTACACCTCGTGACTAAGGCTAAGCGGATTCCAGACTAATCCTATTAATGTGTCACTTGGCGACGGCCGGCAATTATTTTACTGTTTTACGGCGTATGGAAAAGCCATTATGAGAACGGGTTCTTTGAACAAGCTTCCGCAATTTGGACGAAATTTCTGGATCGTAAACAGATTTTGTGCGGCCAAGTTTAAGTGCTTGAGTTGCAAATTAATAATGAAATAATGTAAAAGATGGAATCGATTTCAGATATAACATTCATATACGGTTATGATATAATACTTATAAAATGGTGTATGCCACAAAATCTCTCTAACTAAACAATAGATCATGATCTACGCGATTAGTTTTTGATTTAAATGTAAGTTTGTGAAGTACGTAGGAAGTCTTGGTATACGATGTATGTACGTCGTCGGACGTACGTAGGTATACACGTATGTATAAGTAAAATAGTAAACTCCAGTGATCGTTATCTAATAGAGCAGCGATTTGTCAACAATATCATTATGCATCTTCAATCGAGGCTTGTGCAATCTCTCCTTTTATGCCTGAACATTAGCCGTCTTATTACAAAATGTGGTTTAAATGTTAGTCCAGAACTTTGAAAATAAAAAGTCGGTTCTTGATTTTTAAACATCACACACACACAATCAAGATGTCAACTTCAAATTAACACGTTGATTTATCATTGTAAGATTTTGACAATTTGATTATTATGACAGAAGAAAACAAATTTAAAACAACAAGAACGGACTGCATGCTTACAAAGTTCTGGACTAATAGTTAAAGCACTTTTTATAATAAGACCCCAAATGTTACTGATAATATATAACCATCTCTTTCTCCCTGCCCCATATTCTTATATCCCTATCTCCTTCCAGGTGTACCCGAGCCACGACATCACCAACATCGTGGAGGCGTCACACTACGTGAAGGTCAGCAACTGGTGCAAGCTGGGAACCAGCAACGCGGCTAAATGCAAGGTCACGCGGTGGGTCAAGCCTTTTAGGTGTCTTGGTATGTATCTATTGTTAGCTACTGGCTTTTTATTTGTAAGGTTATGCTACGAGCGGTTTTATGAGTTTATTTGTATTTCGGGAATATGTAGGGTAGATGTAATACATATACCTAATATATAAGAATGCATTCGGTTAACTCGGCTACCAAACAAAAACTAAGCGATTCGTGAAAGAGCAACACGAATAGTATTAGTCAGAGATACCTACACCGACGTTCCAAACCTATACCACTACTATTTACTGTGGAGTTTTTGAGAATAGCACAAAAAAAAAGGATTTCTTATATTTACTATTAACTTACTCAGATATTATATATAACAGTTAAGGCAAAGCAAAAAGCTTTATCAAACAAAAAATTGTATGTCCTTTAAATTGCAAACAATTCTGTCTATAGCATTAAACAGAGAAAATGTCGAATATTTTAAAACTCGTAACAAAATATCAAATTACAATGCTATCGTTCTGTACTTTTCACACTGGATGCAAATCCGCAACGGACACGAAAACTAAAAAAGAACTAAAAATAAAGAATAATGAAAAGCGGTCTAGTTGAAATCTGGTTCGTCTGCACGCAATCAACTTCCAATTTTCCAGTCTGTTGGAATATCAATGTCTGATGCAAGCTGAAAATATGGAATTGCTTTCGCGATGCTACGATTTGAAAAGTTTTGTCTACTACATTTGTTTTTGATTATGCATTTAAAAGTTAGCTATTTGTTACAATCAGAAATATCACAGTCTTTTTATGGTGCATGACCCTATTTGGGACCGATGTCTTAATCAAGACACTAATATGTATGCCTATCCTCAAATCACTTACATTAATATCAGTTAAACATATTGAGGATAGCATCTGCCTGCACCCGCTGTGCAGTTGAAAAATGACAGTACAGCTACTATTTGGTCTGAATGCTGATCTTTACTATAATGGGTAGGTAGGTAGGGTATCAGATTGGTGCTATACTTTAGGAAGACGATCTGTTTCTGTAAGCTTCTTTCATGAATCGTATGATTCAATCATCTTGAGTAATACATTTATTTAACTTGTATAAATGTGATTCTACTTGAACATTAGTCAAAAAATCTAAGATTAAGATTACTTGCATTATAATAAAAAAAATATCTTATGTTTTCTTACAGCAAAGTCCTCACTATATATTAACAGTAACATTATATTGTTTAAGCGAGCTTTCAGCTAGTACCTATGTTGTTATATTAATAGCAGCACTAGATAAAAAAAGGATTGTCTTTATACCTTCTGTTAGAAAATATTAAAAATATTAGAGTAAACCGTTGCCCAAACGGAATAAGAGTCCTGATAATAATGGAATTCCTGGGCTCAAGTAGATTAACTGACCAAGTGAAAAAGACATGAAAGTAGATATCATGGCTTACTAGGCAAAAATGAAACGATCATTATGCCGTTGACGAAAATAACGTATAAATAATAAGTTGTAACTTCCCGTCTATTGTGAATGCATCCGTATTATAGGCTACAGAAACTCATTCCTAGCATATGCCCATATTATATTCCATTTTGTTTTAAGCCGTGTGGCAAATAAACCAATGTCAGGAACCTTAAAATTTTTGTAATTTTATCAAATATGTATGTAATAATAAGTTAGTAGTAGTAATCTCAACATTTATGTTTAAATGCATCGACCTCTTAATCTATGAGTCTTATAATATGTCACACAAAAATTAAAGAATTTTCTTTAATCACACCACTGTCAGATTGTTGTGACCACATGTACTCGTACTCGTATACTTCAATGCCTCAAGATGTCGATCACCGTATTATATAGATTTTATTTACAATACATTGCCCGCCTTTAGGCTGCTTTCAATTGTAGAATAATACTTTGTTGTACTTCGCATCATTTCAAAATCCACTGACTCGTTTCCCTTTACAATACACGTCCAATTTATCAGAAAGACACATGAGAAACTCACAAAAATAACCATATACCAATAAGTATTGGATTATATATATTCAAAAACATTGTTTTCTTTCGTAATCAATTTTGGATTAAATTTGCGTAATAACTGCATATAATTATGTTTAATCGCAAATAGCGCAGAGCTACAAATTTATCGACCTATTTCTCTAAATAAAATATGTCTGCTCAAGGAGTTTCAGACATTTCTCTGCCGGCAAATTTAGAATAACATTTTGTGAAGTTGTCTCAAAGCCATAAACTGAAAACTGAAGTGAGTTTCATTTATTTATAACAAGTTTATTGTTTTAAAAGTGCTTTCTGAGCTTTCTTGTAAATATACAACCAAAGATAAGACCTTGGTCTTTGCGATAGGACCTTATAGGTTTAATTAGTTTTATAAAAACTACAGGCATTTATGATGAAATGAAACTGAAAGTAAAATCAAGAATGAAACTCGTAAGTTAAATCTTGAAATACCAATCTAGGTATTCATTACCAGAATTGTGTACTAATGGGTACTAAAAAGTACGCGTTTTGGAGGTCAATTATATAGAGAAGCAGTACACTTTTAAAGTCATTGTACATAATCACGTTATGCCACTAGACTAGTTTGTTATTAACCGTGCTCAAATAAATATGAATCACAAACAAAATAACCGTTATAGGTCAGAAAATCTAGTTCTTTTTACATTGAATATACTGTAGAACAATCTATGTGAGAAAATGGTAATAAATAAATTCATATTTTGTTGTATTGTATTTGTAACAAAAACAACAAATATGTCGGTAGCTACATCGGAAAAAGAGCGTTACAGAAACATTGCTAGAAAAGTCATGTTTCTGATCTACATGACAAAAATGAGGGTATTTCAAAAGATCGTTATATCATTTGTAGAAAAAAAAAATCTATTCGGTATAGTTTTATAAAATATATAAGATTGTACCAAGAAAATTAAAATCGATGATGAATAAATGCAGTAAGATTGCTTGGTAAGTTAGTAGTTGCACTAACCTTTATCCTTTGAGCTGGTTGATGAATTGCTTAGTTCTTGTACCAAACGTCGAATTTTCGACGTTATTTTAAAATTCCGATGCTCCTTTTCCTAATTTACCACTTGAACACTTGAAATAAACACTTTTTTCACGAAAAATTCAAATAGTAAAATTTAACGAAATTTATGATGTTGCGACGCCCGCACACAAGAAATGAATGAGGTTTGACAGGAGGACGACGCTACAGGCGCGACATTGGCAGTGACATTTGTTCAAAAGTTTTTTTTTTGTGTTTTTATTTTCACAGCTATAAAAAGTGAGACGCCTAGTACATACAGAAATGAGACTACATAGTTAATAAAGAAATATCGAGCATGTAACGTCGTCGTAGTATAATTCCTTTTTAAATCTGCGTCCATCTCATCTCAAGTTCTATACTCCAGTTCAGTTTTATTATTTCAGTTACTCTCCAGTGTTTCGTGGATTTTTTCATCAAAACAAAATAACCGAATTCTACTTCAGTGCTTCTGCGAAAATACTGAGCTATTACGCATTTTTTATTCGGGCATAACGCCGCTAGTACCACTTAGAGAACGCACAGTACACCTCTCGACATCCTAAGCCACTCACACCAATGTTGCCCTTCCGGTGCCATCTTAGGCTACCTTTTGTGGAGGGCCCATTTAGTGAGTGGCAAGTCATCACCCGCTATATAATTTTATGAATGAGGCATATATTTTTTACGCACTTATTAAGATTTGATTTGCCCAAACTCCCTATAACATCGCATTTGGTGGCAGAAGGTCCATTCCAATCGGATGCGCTGCTGGTCCCCGAGAGCTGTCTGTTCGACCACATCCACAACCAGAGCCGCTGCTGGCAGTTCGCTCGCTGGAACGCCACCGCGGGCCGCGCCTGCTCCCAGCGTGGTCTCCGTCTCAGGACCTTCGCCATGCTCCTGCCTTGTGGAATCAGCCTGTTCTCTGGAGTCGAGTTCGTCTGCTGCCCTAAGCATTTTAAGGGTAAGTTCAAGCATAACAACTTCGAAAACTGTCATTAAGTCATACCGTTATAGATAACAGATATACAAAAGAGAGTTTGAAGATCTGTTTTTTCTTTCTTTTCCGCCTCAAATAAGCGACTGATTACCCTGATTTTTGGTATGATAGACAACCTGGATATATAGTATCTTTAAAGTGACAAAGGCTGCTTCTTATTGCTACAACCGCCGACACAAAAGCATGAATCTGCACTAAGTAAATAAATAATAGTAACACTGTCTTCTTTCATATTTCAGAAAACGTAAAGATGCACAAGCCCATGGACGTCGGAGTGCCAGTGAGCCCCGGAGCCGAGGAGATGCTGGCTGCCTCAGCTGCCATGGACGAGCGAGACGACGACCTGCTGGACGATGACGACGCCATGGACGATGATGATGATGATGACACCCTGAACCTCAGCGACGACGATGATGATGATGATACCGATGACGGTCAGTAAAAGTTGAAACTTTACTTTCTAAGTGTAGATGACTATAGTTCGTTTAAAAGGTCACACAGAGGCGATTTTGATACGAACTAAGACTCAAAAAATCGGCTACAGTCACAGTCCTAAGTACTCGTAGTGTAGTTAAAGCTACTTCAAAAAATAAATAGAGAATATTTTTTTGAGCATGCATTTCTGTTGTCCGTAACAAGCTTCCTTTATCTTCTTCTACTTTGCCGTTGTTTTTATGTAAATCGTAAACAAAAGTAGTTTCACCAGTGAGGAAAACTAAAGCTCCCACTTTTCCCCAGACATGGACGAAGACGAAGACGCCGACCTGAACCGCGACGATTTCGCCGAGGATGATGATTATACCGACGGAGACGATAGCGCGTGGCCTCGCCCCGAGTCCTCTGCAGCACCACCCACCACCACCTCCACCACCACTTCTACCACTACCACTACGGTAAGCAATGATGTAAGTAGACCAGCAGGTATAAGGTTTCTCGATAATTATGACGCTTGAAGCTTCAGTTGTATTTGGTAGACTGTTTCGCCAGAAAGAGGGATAGGATAGTTACAGTCCCCGAACCTAAAACTCTCCTAACGCATTAATTCTGCGGGAGTCAGACATGAGGAAATACAAATCAAGGAGAAATAGATATAATTACAGTAAGCTTTATGTGCCTACACTTTTAACAAACCATAACGGCTATACCAGCTGTTTTGTTAGGAGTAGGTTAATTGATAGAAATAGAATTAGTAGAAAAGAAGTAGGGTGTCCTTTAAACTGCACTTAACCCAAAAAATACAAAACGACTTGCTTTTGCTACCATTAACAACAGGATAATGTCACGATATAAAAATGTCATATTGATGTTATTTCAGGCGTCGACTGCTACCTCTGACCCATACTTCTCCCACTTCGACCCCCGCACCGAGCACCAGAGCTACAAGGACGCCCAGCAACGACTGGAAGAGACGCACCGAGAGAAGGTAAGAGAGAAAAAAAAGTAGTACTCTACCTACTGATAGGAAATAAACAGTTTTGTCAAACACGCCGAAACGGCAAGTACATTTTTTTTCTGATATGACCAGTATTATGGCCATAGTTCAATTATTGTTAGCAGCTAGCAATCTTAACATTAGTTAAATATTACCTAATTATCATCAGCCGCATCTGGTTAAGTTCTACTGTTGACTATAGGCCTATCTCCTGATGCGGTAATAACATAATTTCTAACCAGTTTTATAACGATTCGACTTCCTTTAAAAAATCCGAAATTGTTATTCACAGATAACGAAGGTGATGAAGGAGTGGTCGGAGCTGGAAGACCGCTACCAGACCATGATGGCATCAGACCCCGTCGCCGCGCAGTCCTTCCGCCAACGGATGACGGCCAAGTTCCAGGCTAACGTGCAGGTATGTTGGCATCATCATTTGAAAACTTTTCCATCCAGATACTATGCTTCCTTAAGTGGCATGACTCCGCGGCCAATAAGGCGGCATAACCAGTAATTTATGCGTCAGTAATGTAAACAAGTATTGTATGATGTAAGTGATCTTAGAAAGTTTCTTTAAAGTCAAAGTCAAAGTTATTTATTGATAAGTAAATTCGTCCATGTCTTCTGTGTCTATCTTGAGCCATGACTATCACAAGTATATCAAAAGTTTCTTGGACTTGAGTTATGTCAACCAGCCATTATTGCCGGACACATTACTCTCCTCCCCAAACTAACAACGCATACTAGTCCAATATGATTCATAGTCAAATGTTTATGGTCCAAGAATAATACCGCATCTTGTCACCCGGGTAACATAAAGAAAATAAGTCTAACTTTTATTAAACTGTATCTTCAGACCCTCGAGGAAGAAGGCGTGGCTGAACGTCGTCGCCTGGCAGCTCTGCACCAGCAGCGAGTGCTGGCTCACCTCGCCCAGCGCCGCCGCACCGCCCTGTCTTGCTACACGCGCTCTCTGCGAGACCAGCCTCCTAATGTAAGCATACACTAGAATATAGGGCCCTAGCACCAAAGAGGTGATTGCAAATCGTCTTAGAGCTCTTAACGTACTGTTACGCGGCGGTTCCGATCTTTGTTTTTAAAAAAAACCCTTTTATATGAGGGCAGGATTTATTAGGTAAACTTGGATTAATACTAGGACTTAGGATATAAAGTAAAAATAGGGCCCTTAGGCAACCGAACAGGTTCGAGGATGAGACTCAACTGACTGCCATCAGTTACACTGAGCCTAGATAAGCTATACTGCTGATGCAGGGCGGCCTGTCAGCAGTATCGCCCACAGAGCTCGGGCGTAACACCTCCCCCTTTTGGAGGAGACATGGGGATTCCAGGTCTTCCGTTAGAACTGGGTCCTGATGGGAGCAGCAGGGGTCTGTATGTCCTGCATCTCAATTTGGACGTGGTTGGTCGGCGGCGGAGGGCAGCCGACAGAATCTCGGTTGCAGCCAGGTTTACAAAAACGCTTATAAAGTACCTTAACTATCTTAAATGCTATATAGATACTTTACTATTACCACTACAAGCATTATATTTGGTTTGTGGGTTTCTTTTTGCGAGGTCTTAATTACATGTAATTGCTTAGACAAGGAAGTTATAGCTAGTTTATGCATGTCAATGTCATCTAAATCTGTAATGTTGTTAAGCAAGTGACTATAATTAAAAGTAGGTAATATGGAGGAGTTACAACATCCGGTGGTATTGATTTGGAATGTTGGTATCGATCGAGATGGTATGGACAAGCTTAAGACATCTAAATTCGGTGTGAGGGTGTGGGTTTTACAGTACCCGATACACCCTTCATGGATGGAAATAGTTCCTGTGCCAGATAACATATGTTCGTGTATGGTTTGATGTTTACATTGTATTCTTAACTTAGTAGGTTCAGATTGTACATAGATCCATCTATCATTGGTTATTGACTTAATTACGCTAAGTTTTCCAAACAAAGGTTGTGTTTTACATAGATTTGAAATTACATTTGGTTTTCGTATTAGTTCGGTTTCACATATGGGTCTGCTATCTGTTGGGAATACATTATCTATATTGCAAATGTATGAGGTAGGGTCTACATGCAGACACTCTTGTATAGAATCTATTAAACAGTATAGAGTCTCGTCTTTGGTAATGGCTACATATTTGCTGGTCGGTATTATAAAACTAAATATGTCTAGGGTGGTTTTATTATACATCATTGGTAGTGCTATATTGTGCAACAGGTTGTATTCAGTAATGCCGGCTAGTGGGATTTGTATAACGAATATTATTTTATCCTTTACAAAATAACACAATAATTTAGACAGACTTAAAATGGTATGTATAGAATTTAGCTGCAGGGTCACCGGTAGTTCAAGGTTACTAGGTAAGTGTCGATAGTTGTCAGCGAGTTCCTGGTAAAGCTGACGCGGAGTGATAATGTATGGGTGTATTATGTCTTGTTGACTAAAGAGAATGGCATTAGTTACATCTTCCAACTGGAAAGATAGGGTAAGCAGGGCTGTCTCTAACGAGTTCATTAATTTGTTGACACTATTTGCTATTTGGAGTCCATTCGAGATCCTTGAGATATTATTTATGGTGGTTTTTAGATTGTCAATGGCAGCATTCCCAATCAACAAAGACACGTGATTTATGACGTCACTTTTTGGTAAGTTTTAACGTCCTATCACGTCATTTTCAACGTGGTGATTCACGTGTCTATGTCACAAATTAAACGTCATTTTTAACGTCATGTTTAGACGTTACTTAACGTCATGATAAGACGTTAGTTAACGTCATGTTTAGACGTTACTTAACGTCATGATAAGACGTTAGTTAACGTCATGTTTAGACGTAAGTTAACGTTATGATAAGACGTTAGTTAACGTCATCATAAGACGTTAGTTAACGTCATATTCAGACGTTAGTTGTAACACGTCGACGAAACAGATAAAAATAATGAAGAAAAAAAAACAAGGTTGAAAATAAATTGTGTTTATTAAATAGATATTTAAAACATAAATTACAACCAGCTTTTTGTCTTTGGTGTGAGAAAAAATAGGAGTGCTTTAAATTTAGCGAAGCTAAAATCACAGAATTGCTGTGTCAATGGTCACAATAACAATAGAAAATACCTTGTTATATATATATATCCTTACAATGTAATTTGTCTTACAAATATTATAAAACTATGTTTATATAAAATAAGAAACTATTACTACCTACTAACTACTACTAACTACTACTACTAACTATATTGTGTTAATTATGAATTCATCGTGAAATGTCATCATCATGTGTCGTGTTCTTCTCATTTCACGAATTTATAATTAACATAATATAGTTTCTTATTTCATATAATGAAATGACTTCAGTTACAGACCAAATATCACTATTTATGGTATGCAAGTATAATTAAGAATAATTTATTGTGCGGGGCCCTCTTTTTTAGAGGCTTCGATAATGGCTTCAATCCCAGATGGGTATCTCCCAAATCTGGCCCTATATATATAGTAACAGTTAATTAAAAGGTAAAATAACGTACTTATTGCAAAAAGGTAAAACTAAACATTTACAGAAAATATCTTCTACGGGAAAACAACCGTTTTCCGTTAATTCACTAGCCAAAAAAACTTCAAGCTGTGAGGATGAACATGGAGCAGTATAAAAGTTTTGATACTTTTTGAAGGCTTTGGCGTATAAAGTAACTTTACCACTAGTTTCCAGGATGTTTAAGATTTCAATTACAGTTTTATTTTTCATCATGCAGTACTTGTCTGCCTCGGATCTATGAGAGAACATAAAGTCACCCCATAACAGTTTTTTGTACTGATTACCCTGATATGAATATGGTATGGGTCCTTCCAAATGTTCTATAGTGCAATTGTAAGCTGTATTTACAAGGCAATAAGCCGGCTGAATATGATTCTCTGACAACCGATTGGCAGCCTGTTGTAAAGGCTTATACGGAGCTCTTAGGGATCTCTTCAAACCGCCTAAATAGTTTTCAAATTTAAAAGCAGAAAATGAATCTAAATTGCCAAATCTTTCAACATCATCAACAAGGTGTAATAACGAGTGAACATTATATACTAAATACTGTCGGCCGTAAATAATGACACATTGTTCAACAAAAGTTATCAAAAAACTTCGAGCGTAACTAGCATATTGAGTGCATAATTTTTTTGAAACTAAGATGTAAATGGAACAATGTAACAACATGAAATGTTTGTATACATTTTTTGGTAAAATGTCATATAAAATTATAGGGCCAAGATATAACAAAAAAGTTCTAAATTCAGTTGCTTTCCAATGTTCTACTTCGTTAAGAGATCTGGGCTTACGATTAAACTCCTGAGGAATAAATTTTCTTACGTAAATTAACCTTTCACTCAAATAATTTGTATGTCTTGAATCTAGTTTTACATGTTTTACGTCTGATTTTACTGGTTTTATCCAGGTATGAATTAATTTTCTCATAACTCCAAGACAAACGCTATGCATGTAATCTGTAGGAAAACAAGAAACCATTCCAATACCCAATTTAAGTAATGGCGAAGTTCCAATATGATGGTCTTCATCTATCTGCAATTCAAATGACCTATCAGTTCTAAGTGTACAGTTTAAATCGTCTAGAACGATACGATGTTCCACATAATTCCCAGTACAGACACATTTATCACAGCTTGAATAACCATTGTGAGACTTGACACATTTTAAATAAGCACGGGCAGGCATATCGCAAACAAAGTTCTTTACAGTAACACTTATAAGTTTATCATTATATGTTGTACCAACTTCTAAAAGAGGTATCAAGTCTTCTATAAATGATTCCAAGTAGGAAGATAATGGTGATGGCTTTGCAGTCCCACAAAATATACCTATGGCAAAAATGCTGTTTTTCATTCCGACAACTTCTGCTAAAATAGGCCAGAACTGAGTATTAGCACTCTTAAAAATTGGTAAACCATCAACGTTAAATGATAATGTTATTTCACTTTGACCATTTTGATATACCACTGGTAATATTGTTTGTAATAAAGTGTTAAACCCAAAATGCATGTAATCTCCACAATCAAGATGTTTCAAATTATAATTATAACATGTTTTTAATAGTGTTCTGGAAGAAGATGGCAGTTGTGGATGATCATGTTTAAGAAACTTTAGTAATGAAGTCATAGCCATATGGGATATATTGTATTCTACAGCCCAAGATCGTAAAAAAGATGGTAAGTCTAACTGTTCATTGTTATTGACTACAAAAGGTAAGCCTGACTCTTCATTAACATTAGTTACAACAGGTGAATTTTCGAGGGATAAATCTGCAGTGTTAGCTGACAAATTTGATTGCGAACAACTGTCATTAATTACAGCTATGCTATTCTCACAACTGCTTATGTTAGTGTTGGAATTATATTTATCCACATCGTTTTTCATTTGTACCTTCTCATTAGCTGATATGTCACATTCTGTAATATCAAACAGATTTTTTTTTGTACTCACTTTCACTCTTCTATACATTTGTCGCTTACTTACAATAGCCTTACGTGACATTGTAAATGTGCTCACAGCAGCATAATTATGGCCAAAAAATTATTAAATTAAAGGATTGCTTAAAACAGTTTCTTAAGTAGTAGTCTACAAAGATTGCCTTTGAGACGAAGCCAAGGATTGAGAATTGTTTCTGGTCAATCGCGCCTTTGCTCTTTGTGGAGCATGTTTAAGCCACACCTTGATGTCATTTTCTAAATCCTTATCCACAGTCAGTTTAAAGTGTTTTTTAACAGCACCTGCAACAAAATAAAAGGTTTTATACAATGTAATTCTATCTATTTGTAGAAGCTGTCGAGATTTGGCGGTGTTAATACTAATAGAATAGGTATATTTACAATGTGCTCTCAAGAAGTATGTAGGTACATAATTAAGCATGCCTACAAAGGTGTGGGAGCAAGTGGTACAAATCAAGTACCTATACATACCTATTTCCTTTATTAATAACAAATAATTAACAGGTCAAAATGTAACAAAGACCTTAATCTTCAATTGTCAATTACTACTAACAATTAATTATATTCCTAATGGGGTTCTGCAAATACCAGTAAGTACATACTCACAAAGGTCGGCTGTTCGAAGAACTACTAGTTTATAATCTGTTTACAGACATGAAAACTATGGAAACAAGTGAATGTATAGTGAGTTCAAACTGTATACTTACGTATAATTGCAGTTTTTAAATATAATTCCTCAAATGCCCTTTTATTATTTTTTCCTCTAAAATTAAACTGTGACGCCAACTCATTTGTCATGCAATGTTTTAATAATTGGTTGATGGATGTGGTGGTCGAGTGTCCACAGTGAGAAACTAAGTAATTGCACTGAAAAAAAAATACATATAGGTAAATTATGAGTAATATTTTAAAGCTGAACATAACCATCTGGGAGCTATGATGCCACAAACACACAAACAGATACACGGACATGTCAAACTTATAAGCTGCATATTCAGGTCTGAATTGACATTATCAATGAATCATTATACACCTGACCTGCTACACTAAGAAATAAGTGCCATTCACTCAATTATGATCAACTTCAGCTGAGTACATGATCATGAAAAAAAAATCAGAAAAAAAACAAGTAAATAACTTACAAAGTTGGCAAATTTGTTGTCACATGTCAGGTATGTTTCAATTGCTGTTAATTCTTCTAAATCATTTAATGGTAACTGCACAGGAAGCTCAATTGGTGATGCTATTGAGTTTAAGACCTCTAATTCATTCTGTTGTCTGATCCAATCTAAGATTTGTTTATTTTGCTCCACTATGGTTGACAAAAGTTGTAGCGTTTTGGTCTCATATCCTGAAACAATTTTTTTTTACAGTTAGAGGTCTTGGTCGACCTACACTATTTTAATAAGATGTTAACCATTATGAGATCAATTGGCAATAAAAAGGTGGTTATTTTAATTACTATTTTACCCACAAAAAAAAAACAAGAAATCAGAACAAGTATCCTTAAAAGGAAAACCAATGTTGTAACCCCTTATTGCATTGTTATGTTTTAGGCATTACCTGGTGTGGTTCCGGCTGAGGTCTGTCTAGTACTCAGCGGTGTCTGCTTCTGTTGAATTATCTCCAGAGCGGCAGTTGAACTACTTGCCAAATAAGTTGTTTGTTCTGGGGTTATTGGGGGCTGACTGTCCTCCTGAGATTTCTTTGGAGTCACAGTACCTTTAATAAAATAATGTCATTTTAATTACTACTATAATTTTCCAACTTCACCTAATTGGTTTAAACAGTTTATTCTGTGACCATGGCATACTGTTTACTTTTTTTTTTATTGTAGACATTATGTGGGCTATGGATAAAAAAATGTGACACTGTGTAATATAGGCACATCAGCAAAATGGTGCTCGCCTATAATTAATCAAATAAATAATTACAAAGCACACATCCATACTTTTAAGTATTTAATAATAAAAACAACAAACTGTAACATACCTTTTTGTTTAAATATGTCTGTTGCATCAAATATTTCATCACCTGATGATGTTTCATGATCTGATTGAAATCTAACAGGCTTTCGTCTTCTCTTTGATGTCTTATCATCATCAGCATCAGTAACATCTATATCACTATTGACTTCAGCTTGTTTTGCTTTTTTTCGTGCTATAATCAAATCCTCTGAAATAATAATGAAATTGAACACCTTTTTTAAAACAATTCATGACATAACTGGCCAAGCCGGAGATGGTGGGATCAATTCCCACAGTGGGATAGTTATTTATGCTCCACAAAAATTAGTTCAAACACAAATATTTATGGTGGTACATTCTGATTATCCTGCTGACTATTAGCTACATGTAAATTTGTCACAAGCAACATAACAGTGTGTTCAGGCAACACACTGGTTGCTTGAGAGCCAGTTCAATTCCAGTACAGTGAATGTCACATTTGTAAGTCCTAGGTCCATGCCGGTTTCCTACACTGTTAAGGAGCAAACCCGGCCAAATACCAGACTCAATTCTTAGTAAATGAAACTGTGAGTGATTGTAGATTGTTGAGATTAATTCCTGAAATACTTACCAGTTTCGAAGAATTTTCTTTTAAGCTTTATCAGTGGCCATTCGTTGTTAGGTTCATGGTGTTTCAGCAACAGTTTATTAAACTGGCTGGAAAGTTTGGACGTCGGCCAAAATGCTTCAAATTTTTTTGGGGTGAGCCATTTTTCACTTAAAATTACAACACTTCCGGTGCCTGGACCATCGGAATCTTCTTCTGCCACGATGTATTTCGGTTGAGTGGAAATATTGCAGGGCTGCATTTGTGTACCAAAGCCACAGTAGTGCCTACTTTACTGCAAACCAAAAATAAAATTTACAAAATAGGTTATAACATGTATATGTTAGTAACCCACAGAGAGGGACCACATGGCAACGACATTAATATCACAAAATAGAGGACATTGAGAGTGTACTCAGCTATAATTCAGTCCGATGTCGAGGGCTTATTATGTTAAGGTATATAAGCACATATACAGATTTAATTTTAACCTATTTTTGCAGACTCGACCACATGGCAGATACTCATTAGTCATTACCTACATAGGTACTACAAATTTACTGTGACTTTTATATTTTACACATAATAATTCAATTAATAATATAAATACTGAGTAGAAATTATACATATCTTACCTCTATAACTATTAAAATCACTTTTATCACACAAAGAATCAGTCGGATAAATCAAACTTGACAGTTCAGTCGCACGCCGCACGTGCGGCGCGGCGTGCGACTGAACTGAACGAACTGAACTAAATGTTGCCAGCGCGCGGTGCCAGATTTTACCATAATATATATTCAATTACCATCTAGATGGCGCTGTGTGAAAAATGTCCGCCAATATTTATATTTATTTATATTAATTAACATCATGATTCATCATGGTTGTTTTTTTCAATTTTTATCAGATGATATTTTGATAGATTTGGATTTATGAAAATACTAGGAGGTGACCGGCGGTATTAATCACGTCATCAAATAAGTCTAGCGTTAGTATTAGTGTTTAACAAACATATAACAAACTTTCGCTGAGTATATTAGTGTGAATGCGAATCAGTACAATTGGTTAACAATTACGATCAATAACAATTGCATATAATTAATAGCAGTATATGATAATATACATGTTATGGCCATAGTGTGTTTCTGGCATACCTAGTTTCCCCCTCCACAAAAATTACCAATAGCATGAGAGACTGAAAGTAAGTGCCAATTGATAGATTAAATGATTACAAATCAAAATTATTCCATAACTAAATGAGCTATAGTGCAGGGTTTTTGAGATATTTAACTTCAAAAGTTAAAAAAATGCAACACTTTTATCTCAGAAAGTACGCAATAAGTATATTCACATGCTGTTTTCATAAATATGTTTGGGAGGCTTATATTTATAAAGCTAAAAATTAGAGTTTGTTTTATCGAAATTGAACCGTAAATACTGGACTTATGCTGACCAAAATAACTTGAACCACGCTGTCATCAAAAATGTTAAGTCATCAAAGAAGTCAAATATCTCAAAAACGCTGCACAATAGCTCATTTATTGGGACTGTGGGGGCCGGGAGCCCATGATATTATCAAAAGCCTATCGGAGCGCCTGGTTGCAAGTTTGGAATCCTACGGAAGTTTATAATTTTCCTAGGAAATTTATAAATTTCCGGTTGTTGTTGTTTTCCGGTGACATATATACATATAAAATAGCCTATATTTTATTAATCAGTGATATGTAGCATTCAAATGGTGAAATAATTTCTACAATCGGTCCAGTATACTTTTTGAGCCACCAAAGCATATTCAATTTTATACATTTTATATTTACTTTTGAAACGTGAAATAAGTCATTTTATATTAGGTAGAGGTTATTAAATCATGAAAATTCCCAATTTGAGCACGGTGAATTATTTTGCCAAAGTACATGGAAAAGAGATTTATCTGACAACACTGACGACGGTTGGAGTTGCTCCTTGCCACTCCTTCGGCCTCTCGTAGCCGCCATTTTATCGCGATGCCGCAGTTAAATTCTTAGGCATTACAAATGAATATACGTTTTATGTCATTGCATTAAGATTCATATTAATAAATCACGTGTTGGACGTTCGTTTGAAAACTATGATATTGGGTACCTATTTCAATTGCAGTAATTTGAGTACGTTACACTTTCAAAATATATTTAATAGTTTCTAAAAATGCTAGAAATTACGAGATTAAAAATTATTATATACAATTAGGTATCTTTTAACGAACAAGTCACGTTAGCCGTAAAATAATATTAAAAAGAATTAAAACGATTTATAAATTGTACCAAATCTGTAGGAGGTACTACAATTATTATCATACAAATAAATTAAAATATAGGTTTGGTCAGTCTCAGTCATTTTCAAGACTTTTTTAAATTGGGTTAAGTATTATTGGTATTGCTATGTATAGGTATAATTATTAGTACCTATAGTCTGTGGTAATTATGACTGTGATAATTATTATGACCGACCAAATGCAGTTCAAGCAAGATAACTCTGCGCGCGGATAAAATTGGAACTAAAATGTTCTGATTGCGTTTTGATCAGAGGCCAACTCTAGGCTTAAGTGCTGCTGCCAGCCACGCGCAGAGTTATGTTGTACGGACTCTACCTACCTAATACCAAACGTGAAGCATCGTCGACTCCGCTTCACAACGCGAGATCGACAAGTCGCCGGCCGTCGTCGGGCCTGACTTTGACATGTAGCGAATTAGGTAGGTAAGTAAATTTGGTAATTTAATGCTCTCGCAATGACAATTCTCTGTCAAAGTGCTCTAAGCTCTCGATGTCTTACACGACGACCACAAACGTAGCGTAACGTAGCTATTTGAGACGTCTTTAGTGACGTCAAGTATATCCTATAACGTGTTTAGTATTATTACCGACGTCTTAAATGACGTCATATATATTCCAAATACTTGTTAGGTCTATTTGAGACGTCTTTAGTGACGTCAAGTATATCCTATAACGTGTTTAGTACTATTACCGACGTCTTGCATGACGTCATATATATTCCAACTACGTGTTAGGTCTATTTGAGACGTCTTTAGCGACGTCAACTATATCCTATGACGTGTTTAGTACTATTGTCGACGTCTTACATGACGTCATATATATTCCAACTACGTGTTAGGTCTATTTGAGACGTCTTTAGCGACGTCAAGTATATCCTATGACGTGTTTAGTACTATTGTCGACGTCTTACATGACGTCATATATATATCAACTACGTGTTAGGTCTATTTGAGACGTCTTTAGCGACGTCAAGTATATCCTATGAAGTGTTTAGTACTATTGTCGACGTCTTACATGACGTCATATATATTCCAACTACGTGTTAGGTCTATTTGAGACGTCTTTAGCGACGTCAACTATATCCTATGACGTGTTTAGTACTATTGTCGACGTCTTACATGACGTCATATATGTTCCAACTACGTGTTAGGTCTATTTGAGACGTCTTTAGCGACGTCAAGTATATCCTATGACGTGTTTAGTACTATTGTCGACGTCTTACATGACGTCATATATATTCCAACTACGTGTTAGGTCTATTTGAGACGTCTTTAGCGACGTCAAGTATATCCTATGACGTGTTTAGTACTATTGTCGACGTCTTACATGACGTCATATATATTCCAACTACGTGTTAGGTCTATTTGAGACGTCTTTAGCGACGTCAACTATATCATATGACGTGTTTAGTACTATTGTCGACGTCTTACATGACGTCATATATGTTCCAACTACGTGTTAGGTCTATTTGAGACGTCTTTAGCGACGTCAAGTATATCCTATGACGTGTTTAGTTCTATTGTCGACGTCTTACATGACGTCATATATATTCCAACTACGTGTTAGGTCTATTTGAGACGTCATATATGACGTGAGATTTGATCGAATGACGTCAAAATTTTTAGAATCACGTTGATATGACGTCATTTATCACGTCCCTTGTTGATTGGGTTGAGGTTTTCCTCATTTTTATGGATTTGTTTTACTGTTTTATTAAATGAAGTTAATATGGAGGAGGTAACTAAAATGTTTTCCTGCATTAATTTTGTTATTTGGTTCTCGTTCTGTTGAACTGATTCTATTGCTTCGTTATATTTTAATCCATCATTCTCATCAAGATTTCCAAAGATGTGTTTAATCAATGTACCTATGCCGCCTATCCAAGCGCCTCTCTTAGTCCTGTTGTCCATGAGATGTGCTATGGAAGAGAACTCTGACACTGCATCTTGATAACGAGCTGTTAATGGTTGTAAGCGATTATGACAGTCAACTATTATTTCTATGACTCTAGTTTGGTTACACAGGTGAGTGGTCAATGAGAAAATCGATTCTAAGTTATCTATATGTGGGCCGATGCTGGATACATCTATTGGTATAACAACCTTCAACTGCTCGCTACTTATGCGGAGGGTGCCCAGGTGGTCGAAGAACACGCCTGGACTTGAGGTAATCGGCTGGACGAAATCTTGGTGAGATTGACCCCATACTAAGCTGCAAATAATAATGCTAAGGTAATAATAGAAACAAATAGAGTGAAGAGAAGGAAGAATAAAGAGAGGTTACCGTTCTCCACACAACTGCTAAACCAAATGTCATTTTCTCTTGCCAAGTCACCCCATTACTTGGCGAGAGGAAAATGAAACGGTAGAGAAGTATACTACTATCTCTAACTAAGCCTAATGTATTCTATCTTATTCTGATCTATAGTGTTATTCTCCTACCGTCGCTAATTTTATTTGGTCATAATGGTGAGTTACGTGACGCCTGTTGATCAGGAGGGTCACAGTGTTGTTTCCATTTATTTTGATGATTTTATATGGTCCTTTCCAGACCGGGGATAGAGCCTTTCTCATCCTTAAATGATTCTTGAGATACACGTAGTCACCCGTGGAGTAATGCGGACGACGAGTGTGGGTGTCGTAATAGGCTTTAGACGATTCCTTGGATCTTCTCATAAAATCTAAAGCTTTCTCCCTGGAGTATTTCATCCGATTCTGTAGCATCCGGACATATTCCGGGTATGTTGCTCCTGGCGCCTCATCGTAAATGGAGTTCGGTATCATTGGTTTAACTCCGAACATTAATTCGTATGGCGAATAGTGAGTGGTACAGTGGACAGACGTGTTGTATGCCAACATGGCAGTATAGATGTAGCGAGGCCAATTTGTTTGTTCTTCATTGATATAAGATTTCAGGTACTCTTTCAGAGTAGAATGGCTACGTTCGAGTGCTCCTTGAGTTTGGGGGTGATAGGGTGAACACCACAAATTCTTAATTTTCAGGAATTCGCATGTTTTCTTAAAGAGTTCGGATGTAAAGTTTGTGCCTTGATCAGTTAGGATCATTTTAGGTATACCGAATATCGATATGTAGTGAATCAAGCATTCGCTAGTTTCTTCAGCTGTCGTAGTCCGGATAGGGTACGCCGAGGAGTATTTCGTAAGGTCGTCTTGGATGGTCAATATATATTTTAATTTGGCAGGCCCAGCTTCCGGGAGAGGGCCGACGATGTCTAGAGATATACGTTGTCCTGGAGCCGTAGAAGTGCTGGTGATCTGCATAGGGGCTCGGTTAGTCTTTCGAAGTGCTTTATTCTCTTGACATGACTTGCATTGCTTGACATAGGTTTCGATCTCGTCTCGCATGCCTTTCCAATAATATGTTTGTTTAATGCGATTGTACATTCGGAGGGAACCCAAATGTCCTGCTATAGGGATGTCATGATTGTCATGTAAGATTTTCTTAATTTCCATTGGACTAGGGTATATTATGTTATTGTGGTATATATTGATTTTTATTCCAGTATTATGAAAAAGATACATCAATATGTTGTAGATTTTGATGAAAGCGTGTTTTTCGAATGGGTTCTTGAGGTCGGATATACCAATCTCGGCTGGTTCATGAAATACTACTAGTTCATCCCTGATGGTTTTGAGAGTTTGGAAAATCTCGGGGTATGTGCTTTCATCGAAATGATGTACTTTTGTATATAGTAAATAATATGTTTTATTATTATATTCTATTTTCTTATTTGAAAACAATGCCCGTTCTGCCCCGGTTACGATTGCATGTATTTCGGACTCTCCTAGGATTTCTTCAATATAGGGGTTAGATTCGTCAAGGTCTAACGAGGTTGGGATGAGTATTATCTTGGATTGGCATTTCATAAGGCTTTCGTTATGTTCTTGGATGACGGTGTTATAAACCCTGTCCTTGTTAGACATAGCCTTGAGGTAGGTCGGGTAATCGTCTGGGGCGACATTTGGACTCATGCTTTGGCTCGTGGACGGCATTGGTGACTGCCGGTCTTGGTCGATTGTTTCTCTTTCTGGTGAGTTGGTCGCAGATTCGACTTCAGGTAGGGGTAGGAGACTCTCTAATGGGTCGACTCCGTTTGGAGAGATATGTACATCTTCGTCTGGGTTGAAAGAAGGTGGTGCGACTAATAGGTCCATCAAGTCTTCGTCAAGTCTTTGGGAGTTGTCCTTTGGAGTCGGGTCACCGGGGGTTGATACTGTCTGTATAGGATTCACTGGAAATCTTGACAGAGCGTCGGCATTGGCGTTTATCTTACCCTTCTTGTATTGTATATCGTAATCGTATTCCTCAAGCTTAAGACGCCATCGTACTAATCTCGACCCTGGATCTTTACAGTTAAATAGCCATTGTAGTGGCTTGTGATCCGTGATTATTTTGAACCGGTGTCCGAATAGGTAGGGTCGGAAGGTCTTTGTCCCGAAAATGATGGCCAAACATTCCTTTTCCGTGGTGCTATAGTTGTTTCCCGCTTTGTTGAGGGTACGTGATGCAAATGCTATGGGCCGGTCTTGGCCTATTTGACCTTGTGATAAGATAGCTGATATTGCGTAATTAGATGCATCACAAGTGAGTAGGAACGGTTGCGTGAAGTCCGGATAGCTTAATATTGGTGCTGTGGTTAATTTCGCCTTCAGAGTCTCGAAGGCCAGCTGTTGTTCGTTGTTCCACATGAATGGCGTGTCTTTCCTCAATAACTGAGTTAAGGGTTTCGCTAGCTTGGCGAAGTCTTGGATAAACCGGCGATAATAAGACACCATTCCTAGAAAGGATTTGATGTCCTTAGGTGAGCTCGGTGTTGGGTAGTCAGTCACTGCTTTTGTCTTTTCAGGATTCGGCTTAACGCCATCTTCTCCTATTACATGACCTAAGTAGACGACTTCCTTTCTTAAGAATTCGCATTTTTCAGGTTGTAGTTTCAGGTTGAACTGCCGTAATCTATCGAATACTGCTTCTAGGTTGTCCATGTGAGTCGATAAGTCGTAGGAGTAGATGACTATGTCATCTAAATAGACAAAACAACGAGATCCTTGTAATCCGGATAGACAGTTGTTCATCAGTTTCTGGAATGTCGAGGGCGCATTCTTTAGCCCAAAGGGCATGCGATTGAATTGAAAATGCCCTTGGGGTACCGAGAATGCTGTCTTTGGAGCGTCTCTCTCGGCTACTGGAATTTGATGGAAACCTGATGCGAGGTCCAACGTCGAGAAGTATTTACTATTTCCCAGCTGGTCTAAGATTTCGGATATTTGTGGCATTGGATACGTTTCTCCGATGGTGATGTCATTTAATTTTCGGTAGTCAATAACTATACGCCACTTCCTTTGGCCTTGTGAGTCGATTTTCTTAGGAACTATCCATATTGGTGAGCTCCAAGGCGAAGTGGATGGTTCTATAATTCCTTGATCTAGCATCTTGTTTATCTGTCCTTCAACTTCTTTTTTGTGACACTCTGGGAATCTGTATGATTTAGTATGGATGGTACTATCTGAGTTTGTTTTGATTTCATGCTCTGCGGCAGTAGTCATACTAAGGTCATCGTTAGACAGGTGGAATATATCTGAGTATTTCGAGCATAGTTCTACGAGGGCGGTTGTCTCCTCCTGGTTGAGGTGTCCCGTTCTTAGTTGATTTATCACGTCGCTGGTGCGATTGACAACTCTATGTGTTGTTGTATTTACGCATACTCCGCTATTTTGTAACGGCTCCAATGTGACCTTGAAGGTTGGGTCGACGTTGATCGGGAATTCGGAGGTGTTAGCAACAGTCAAGTTAACCCGTCTATTTTCTTTGACTCTTACGATGCAATTGGATATAAGTACATTCTCCGAGAGGTGTTGGTCAACAATTATCCCTTCCTTTAGCTGTGTATTTGTTATTGGACACTCGATTACTGCCTCCGAGCGTGGTGGCACTACAAAATAAGGGTCGAAAAAGTTCAGTTTGATTTTGTAATCTTTTATTGTCAGCGTGTCGCATGAGTAGTCTATCTGGCAGCCTAGATCTTCAAGAAAGTCAGACCCTATTATGCCATCATATGGCAGGTTAATATCCTTGATCACATGGAATTTGTAAGCTATATTTTTGGTTTGATCGACCTTGAGTTGTAATCGGAAGTGACCTTCAGTTGGTGTAGCTTCCTCACCTGGATCTATTCCTTTTAATTTGATTATTTCCTTGATTAACGTTTGATATTTCTTTATCTTTGATTGTTTGAGCACGCATACGGCTGATCCCGAATCCACTAATAGAATTAGCGGTGTATTAGATACTTGTGTGTACACCAATATATGTGGAAGACGTCTATTCGTCGTGTCGATGTTGATTTCGTAGATAGGTGTACTGGATGATACCTTGGGGCCATGATATGTTACGGTAATAGGAACAGGATTCCTCCTGACTGTACTAGACTTGGAGCTTCCGGTTCGGGGCTGGTTACCGTGTTGTGTAGCTGATGGTCCACTCTCGGTGGCTGTGTTGGGATTGTGGCTTCCGGTTCGGGGCTGGTTACCGTGTTGTGTAGCCGATGGTCCACTCTCGGTGGCTGTGTTGGGATTGTGGCTTCCGGTTCGGGGCTGGTTACCGTGTTGTGTAGCCGATGGTCCACTCTCGGTGGCTGTGTTGGGATTGTGGCTTCCGGTTCGGGGCTGGTTACCGTGTTGTGTAGCCGATGGTCCACTCTCGGTGGCTGTGTTGGGATCGTAGTTTCCGGTTCGGGGCTGGTTACCCTGTTGTGTAACTATGATTTTGTCCTTTAGTTTAAAGGCTGTCAATTTTTTATTTATGATTTGGGTGTCGTCTTTTATACTCCGTCTCGAGCGACCCCTTAGCGAGACATCTGGTCGTTTAAATCATCCTCAGGATTTTCTACTTCTTGGGGGTCCTCAAAATTGTTTTCTGGTTCAATGTAATGTACGCGTGCCTGCTGATTGTTACTGAAGTTGGACGTGTTCTGTCGGAACTTGTTATTATTGAACTCCCGTTTTCTGCACGTGGAGATGTCGTGTCCCGGTGTTTTGCAATACCGGCAGAACAGGGATGATCCCTGGGATTGGCTCCTCTGTGGGGGATGGGGTGTGAACGACCCCTGTTGATTTGGATTTCTCGTCTGGTAACTAAGGGTGTTCGGTGGTTGGCGTGATGGGCCCGGTCTGGCGTTGAATCGAGTGTTCAATTTCTGTTCGGGTTGGGCTCGTCTGTAGAGCGTTTGTTGAATTCGCTCTTCTGATACTGCCAAATTAATAGCCTCGTTAAGGTTCCTAGGGGATCTGCATCGCACAATATTGGAAATGCGAGGGTGTAGGCCCATTAAGAAATGGTGTAACGCTAGGTCTTCCATGGCCGCGGTGCGCCCTGGGAGGTCCTTTTTTAAAGTATTACCTGCAGAAATTTCTACTAACAGTTGTGATAAATGTGTTTCTACCTTGAGCGCAAATTGACTGACGTTGTCAGTCGGACCCTGCTTACTCTCTTGCAGTTCCGTGAGAAGATGTGCGTAATGTTTCCTTTCACTGAATTGTGTTCTCAAGAACTCTTTAAGCTGTTCCCAAGAGCTAAATTCTTTGATCGAGCACGCTACCTCTGCTTTACCTTGGAGCTGACTTACAATGTACTTAAACAATATTTGTTTTTGGTTACCCTGAGCTAGGTCATAGGCGTTGTTGCAATTAACTATAAATGAATTTATGGTTTCCCTACTACCGTCGTAAGGTTTTACGAATTTGAATAATGTGTTGAGGTCCAAGGTTAGCGGCGGCGGCAGCTCGGGCGTTGCCCGCGTGGATGCTCGACCTCCAGGCGACGGCATTTCTAGTAGTAATTTATCTTCAGATTTTGACATTGTTCGACAACCCTAGTCGTATATCGATGTATTGTTTATATTATGCGGACTTACTACGCGTGGGCGGCGATGACGTAACCGATGAGCTGCATATGGCGCGTAAGTCTGCGGTCTCAGTGCGTCCTTGTTGATGATGAGTTGAGTCGATTGGTTGGTACCTGGTTTTTGGCACTTATTCACTTTGCTCTTTTCACTTTTGATTTCTTTTCACTTTTGCTCTTTTCACTTTTGCCCTTTCACTGTAATCACTTAGCTTTGGCCGACACTTATGGCACTGGAATGTTCGGATCCCACCGCTGCCACCAAAACTGTTACGCGGCGGTTCCGATCTTTGTTTTTAAAAAAAACCCTTTTATATGAAGGCAGGATTTATTAGGTAAACTTGGATTAATACTAGGACTTAGGATATAAAGTAAAAATAGGGCCCTTAGGCAACCGAACAGGTTCGAGGATGAGACTCAACTGACTGCCATCAGTTACACTGAGCCTAGATAAGCTATACTGCTGATGCAGGGCGGCCTGTCAGCAGTATCGCCCACAGAGCTCGGGCGTAACAGTACCATAGGCAGTTAGTCCGAGGACTAGTACTCTATATTCTATCAACCATATATGATATATAAAATAATTATAGTGATATCTAATAGACTGACATGTAAATGACTTAAATGTATGACTTGTAATAATGGAATTATCAATAAATGTATTGTATTGTTTTGTAATACCACCTGGTAAAGTATGATAAAGCAAGGTATACTCACCATTTCGTTCAAAAAAAAAGACACGTTTATTGTATTGTACCCCCTTAATATATATATTTTTTAATTTTTATTATTTGTTGTTATAGCGGCAACGGAAATAAATTATTCATGAAAATATCAGCGTTCTAGCTATATCACGGTTTTATGAGATACAGCCTGGAGACAGACAGACAGACAGCGGAGGCTAAATATAAGGGTCCCGTTTTACCTTTTGGGTACGGAATCCTAAAAAGACTAAAAAATCTTAATCATTAATGTACTTCTTCCCAGGCCCACCGCGTCCAGAAATGCTTGCAGCGTCTGGTACGCGCCCTCGCCGCCGAGCGTAGCGGTGCGCTCGCTGCGTGGCGCCGCGCTGCAGCCGCTGGCAAGGAAGCTGCTGCTGCGGAGCGGGCCAGCGCTGCTGACAGACTGCAGGTAACTGCTACTTTACTTAAGTAGACATATTGTGCAGTCTCCCGTAATTTTCATACAAACGGTTGTAAAGCCAAACTCAGAAACTAACAAACATTAAGTGATGAATTATACCTCAAATTTCTGATATCCAAACAAAGACCTTGCCTCTAGAAAAACCTGGTATATATTTCCAGATTTAGATTTAGATTCAGATGTTATTTATTCGCATGTAAAGTGGGTACCAAGATTAATATAAAGTTCTCCATAACAACCTCACATAAGGTACGCAAATATATATTTTTTTTCATAATTATGAATACATTTTACTAACTTACATTTATGGACAGATGTGCAAAAGAATGTTTGTTGGCAATGAAGAACTATAAGATAAGCTGAAGTGATTCTAATAGAAAGTGTTGTGCTATCTCAGGACGCCGACCGCGCTCTGCAGCGAGCTCTGACTTCCCTCCGCCGCCGCCCCCACCTGTACGCCAGCATCTGAACCGCTATTGAAGACTATGTTCAGGTAAATTTTGGCTAACCCGTAGCTCAGTTGGCAGAATGTCTACCTCTAGTTTAAGGGTCGCGGGTTGATTCCCGCTCAAGACAAAAAAATCCCATTTTCAATCTGCTTCGGCCTGGCCGACGGATTAGAGTAGAGCGCGTCAGGACAAGTTAAAAATATCTAGGTACAACTCTTTGTGTTGAGGTCTGGTTGAGTCGAATTACCCTTTATTTACCAAAAAAAAAGTATTATAGTATTATATCTGTTACCTAGTATCCAAGACACAAGCGCTTTTTGTTATGGTACTGTGTGGTATTTCAAGGATTTTTATTTACTTATTTCAGTCATGCAATCCAAGGACGACATGGCGGTATCCCTGATGTCGATGACTCCGGAGGCTGAGGAGTTGCTCCTGGATCGCATCGAGGCGGAGGTGCAGCGCGAGCAGGCGGCGCGCGACCAGCTCAGCGCCAAGCGGGACCAGCGCACCAAGCAACGACAGGACATACAGAATGAACGGGCCAAGGTGAGTGTGAGTGTGTTTAGTAGTGGTTAATGTGTCTGCGTGTGTATAAACTGTGACGAACGTGCTTAGCGTGAGTTGGATTAGATTATTTTGCGCCTGTACTAACCCATTTGTACTAACCCTCCAGACCTCCAACACATCAAGGAGAGCGAGGAGACAGACGACGAGGCGAGCGAGCAGCGAGGTAGAGAGCACCCCACCCCCCGTGACATCATCCCCCGCGCCGAGCGCCGCCCCCTCGGCCGTGCCCGCCGCCGCTTCCGTGTCGTGCATGACGTCACCACCAGGCCTCGCTTACACGCAGGAAACTACTAGCACTGTGAGTACATATACTGGTTATTCCATTTTGGTCTCTAATAGAGGAATGATGCTAATAAACATCAAAGTAGTGTTATTAAATTTGTAGAATAATCGAGTGATATAATAAATCTACCACAAATAGCTTGAAATATATTTAACAGAATTTAAATATTAGCATAATGTTAATTCAGGCGTACAGCTCTAGTGTTTCGTTACATTTTGAGTATAACATACCACACCCCGTGGGTGAAACT